>PVKN010006851.1:0-27697 GCA_004027915.1 Capromys pilorides
GCAGACAGACAGGACCACTCTCCCTCAGCTCTTCCTTCCAAATCTGCCTAACTGAGGTTCAAGTTGGCAAAGCCCAAATTCTCCTGGGTGATCTGGGCACAGGTGGGTGCCTGGAAGGGCTGATTTCCAGAGGCTCACTTTTTGCATAGGGACACTGCTGCTGTGAGGCAGGCTGGACACGTGCCACACACTTCCACACCCCCACCAGCACTCGAAGGTGTGTGAGGTGCACACACCCACCCGGCATCTCGGAGGAGCCCCCACTGAGGCTGCTTGCCATCATTTTCTTCACCTACCTCTTCTGTGGGCACTTTTGCACTTTGTCAGAATTAAGTTCTGATATTCATAACCATGACTCTGATTAGAGCAAGACTTCAAAGCACCTTCTGAATCATTAAAGAAAGATTAAATTATGTTCAGGATAGTTTCAGTATTAAGTGCAGCTGAGCTAACTCTGACTCTCTGGAAATTGGCAATATGATAAAGTCCTACTTAATACAATCAGTGTGTTCAGATTAAACCCGCGTAAAAGCCCAGGTGAGCCAGGCCACATCACCTGGGGCCACGCATCCTCTGGAGACCATGAGCACACAGCCACATCTGGGACTGAGGCAGAACCAGAATCCTGCCCAGCCAAATGTTGTCACAGCCCCGTGAATCTCCTGGGAATTCAAGCAGCCCTTGGTGTTTGCCATTGCTATAAGTCATGCTTTCCTATCCGTGCTCATCTATCTGAGCCGGGCCACGGAGAGGGTCCTTTGGTTAATGTAGGACTCCATTTTCAGGGCTTCGTAACTAGTTTTTAATCAGGGAGAATTGCTGCGCTGGGACGCTGCTGGCCAGCTCGGCTGCGCTGTCCTCTGAGAGTGCCCATCGATATGTCACAACAATTACCAGAGACTGAGGGAGGGCCGGCCAGGGCAGCAGGACAGCCAGGCTGGTCAGCGGGTGCAGCCAGCCACCCTGCCCTGTCTCCCTAGTCCCCACCCACCGAAAAAGGGCTTCAAAGGACACCCACAGGCCAAGAGGCAACTGTGCCGAGGTCAGTTCCGACTTGCCCTACAACTGCATCTCCCAGTGAGTGGAGAAAACGACCAGTGTGGCTGAGCCACTCGGAAATCAACTGGGAGCACTGATGAACAACTGGCTGAGCAAGAACCTAGAGGCGGGCAGGGGGACAATGCTACAAGCTTTCCACTACTCCATGGCAGGAGCACCAAGATGCCTAGTGCATGCTAGGAAGCATCCCTTAGCCTTGAAGAAGACAGAGCGAGCCACACCCGCAAAACGCTTGCACTTATTCGTGTCAAAACTCTGAAAGGGGGAGTGAAATGGGATGGTGGGAATGCCCAGCCAAATGGGCTTCTGGTTGGGTGGTCTTCAGTGATCCTGACTGGGAGAGATGGGCAGGTTCCTTGGGATCCCACTGACACCTGAGCCAGCTTACCTGTGTGAAGCACATGCACATGCACACACACACATACACACATGTGTGCATATGCATGCACCTACTCACATTTCCTTGTATACTTTCTATAGTCTCATGTCAGAAAGTGAGAAGAGCAATCCCTTCTGATGAGAGTAAATGGACTGCAGAGGGATGGAGTGAGAGATTTCTCCTAATACTTGCTGAAATGTGAGACCTCTTACTGTATTACCCATTTGAATAAGTGCATCGAGATGAAACGAAACAGTTGATACTTCTGGACAATGAAAAAAGGGGAACAGACGCAAGGGAGGATGAAGGAGGAGAGAGTGGCCCATACAGCCCACCCAGAACCGCTGGGACAGGGACTTCGGTAGGAATGTTTGGGGCAAGACGATGGTCCGAGAAAAGACGGGCCTGATGGGGGCTGAGCCCCATAACCAGACTCTCAAAGAAGTAGTGCATTTGTGGGGGTTGGGCAGGGGGAGGGGTGCGGGGTGTGTGTGTGTGCGTGTGTGTGCAAGAGTGAGAAAGGAAGGACGGGCCGGAGTCCAAGCAGAAGGGAGACGAGCACCAGCCAGCAGAGGCCCCGATGGCCAGGTCACCTCGGAGAAAGGTGTTTCCTGCTTGGCCTTCCGGTGCTTTCTCTTGCTGGGGAAAGGAAGTGGAGCCTTGGAAGGAGGAGCGCTCTCCACAGTCAGGAGCAGAGGAGATGGCGCCTGCGAGAGGCTGCGGGTGGACAGGCAGCTCTGCGGGCGTCTCGGTCTAAGAGGCTGGACCTGCTTCTTCTACCATCCGTGGCGTGGAGAAGAGAACGCTTGGACGTGGGACAAGACCACAGGAAGCAGGGAGGGTGCAGCTGTGCGGAGAGGTTGTCCCGAGGCGAGCGCGCGCAGAGCAGGCCGGAGAGGGCGAGGGGAGCAGGTGTGTGTGGGGGCCCAGCGAGTGAATGGGTGTGGAGATGGGGGTGCGGTGCAAAGCGAGTGTGAGAGGCAGGGGCCTGGCGGAAGTGATAGAGTGAGTGTGGGAGGGCGAGGGTGGGTGTGAGCGGGGGAGGGGCGAGGAGGCCAGGGGAAACCGAGCAGGTGTGGGCAGGGCCGGCAGGGAACGGCCCTGAGTGTGAGCGAGGGTGCGAGCTCGGGCTGGCCGAGTGTGAGTCTGGCTGCGTGGGAGTGGCTGCGAGCTCTCGCGTGCGTGTGGGTCGCGGTGTGATCGAGCGGCCCCTGGCCTGCGTCGGGAGCGGGGTGGGCCGGCCTGGGTGCCACGCGGTCTGACGAGGCCCTGCTGGTCTCACTCCTGCCTCATCTTCTGGGAACCTGCTGGGGTCTGCAGGGGGCACCCGCGCCCCCACCACGTGATGCTGCCCACGTAGAGCAGCGTTATCCTAAGCACATGGCGCTGCTTAGCAAACTTACTTATTTGCTCCCCTGCCGTCTTGGGGAGCGAATGTGTCTTTTCAAACATCATAGGTGCTCAGTTAGTGTTGGGGTTGCTCTAATTTTAGGGTTTATTTTGAGTGGAAAGAGGGTTTCCAGTCACTAACGTGAATCATCAATGCCTGTCCTTACCTGTCTCTACTGTGACACTGGCCCTGGACCAGCTGCATCCGTGCCGCGCTCCTCCTGTAGGAGGCGCTAGAGAACACAACAGAGCAGGAGGCCAGAGGAAGGATTCTGGGGTCCAGCCAGCTTCCTTCACGATGAGCCTTCCTCTGGTGACAGCAGTTTTGGCGCGGTGTTAGGAACTATTTTTGTCCCTATGCGTATGTTGAAGCCCTAGCCCCTTGTGTGGCTCTATTTAGAGATGTGGCTCCTGGGGAAGTAATTAAGGTTAAATGAGATGGTAAAGCAGGACCTGACCTGATAGGCTCAAGGTCTTTATTCTGTGTGGGCACACAGTGAGAAGATGGCAGGCCTCTCCAAGCTGAGAGCCCCGCCAGGACCCGTGTCAGCCGGCACAGCACCTTGATGTTAAACTTCCAGTCTTTAGAAATGATTGTCTGGTGTTTAATCCAGCCAGTGTATGTATTTTGTTAGAACAGCCCCAGCAGCCCAACACTGAATATCCCCCAAATCATTTTCAAGATGTTCCTTCAAGAGTTTTAGTGAATTAGCTCCCATTAATTTGTCTCCATTCACACAGGTCTGCTTCTGAGGTGGATCCTGGCTGACCCAGAAGCTCTGGGAGAGGCAGGAAGGACAAGTACCTCCAGGTCAGAGTGGATTCCCCCAGGGAACACCAAGGGAAGCGAGTACGGAGAGACAGCAGGCTCCCTGCAGGGCCGCTCTAAGAAGCCCCTCTCCCTCCCCAGCAAAAGCTGCTGCCCGGCAGGCGGAGAAATAGAACACTGTACTCAAGTAACCCAAGCTGGCGGCTGGAGATAAGGGACCTCTGTCTCTATCCAGGTGACTGGGCTCCTTGGTTTCCTGTTGCTTCTTCTAAATAGACAATTCAGGCCTCTGTCCATGAACTTGAAGTGACCTATCCACCTATTTCAATACATATAAATGCATCAAACTGCTGAACATCGTGCTTGGCCTCCCCATCTTCTGACTCTATTCGTAGTTTAGGGACAGAACCCTCTCTCCAGATTCACTGGGGCCTCCCTGCCCAGGGTCTGTAAGAAAGAAAGCTTTGAATTTATTTCCTATTGTGGCAGTACATTGGATTTCTGCCTTCTAGCTGAGCCAAAGACTCTTCGGAGGCAGCTTCTCTTGGGGCACCTGGGGCAGGGGCACAAGGTTGGGCTGGCAAGGTTGTGGCTGAGTGACAGTTAGGCTCACATACACTGGATGCAGGTCAGACAAGAGCCACAAGGGTGTCTGGCAAAATCGCCAAGTTTCCCACTGGAGGGGCCCTTTCGGTCACAGGCCGGATAACTAAGCATTAGGAACATCCTCTGGGTAAAAGAAATATGCCACAGAAGACACCGTGTAAACATCCGGGCCTCCTTCATGTCCCGTTAGAGTGGGACCGCAAGCCTTCCGGGATTTCAGCCCCAACCTAGCGGAGGCTTGCACACCGGCACCTCTGTGCCCCCCCCCTCCACCCCATGTCTCCTTTCTACCTTCCCTTCAAACTGTGGTGAATCCATCCCTGACCCAAGGTCAAGGCTTACTGAAGAGCCGCTGCACCCCTCAGCTGCCTTGGTCCCTGGGACCGAGGCTGGGCATATGGCAGAGCGGGAGACCGAGTCACACACCGAGCTCGGCCACAGAGATCCTAGCTGGCAAGAGCAGCAAGCCCTGTACTCTCCTCTCCAACGTGTCACTCCCTGCCACAGGGAGCCCAGGGGCTCCCGGCCTCCTCTTTGCTTTTAATTCACCAGGCACTCCCTGCTACCTCACTGTGTGACCTTCCGTGTGCACTTCTCTCTGAGCCCTGGTCACCTCCTAAGTTAAGTGAAGGAGGTGGACAGAATATCTTTGAAGGTCCCTTTCAGTGATGACTTGCTGTCATTTCATGACTTTTCTCCCATAAAGCAAAAGGTTCCGTTTATTTCCCTAAAGATTTTCCACGTTCTCTGCTCTTGTTTTGATTCGACATAATTATAGTCCTTGTATTTAGTGCGAATTCACTTATTCTCCACACGAGCTATTAATTCTTCAGAAGCACTGACACTCTACTCATCGCAGCTGAGGATATGCACGCTGATTAGGATTAGGGGCAAGCCGAGCATCCAGATGTGTCTGGGACGCAAATTAACCTGTCAAGTCAGAGAGTTCATGGACCTGAACATTTGGGCCTGGATTCCGAGACACTGTGGGCTGCCTGGATCTGCCTCTCGCCCCAGGCTGTAGGAACCTGGGACTCAGCGTGTGTGTCTCACGCTTTGACTATATGTCGTTGTCTTTATGCTTATCTTTGTCCCCAAAAATGCTTCCCCCAAAAGGGACAAGACTGTTAAACTTCTCATTCCAAGAAAAACATGGAGCGTAGGCTATGTTTTATCCTTCAGAAGAAAAAAAAAGTAATTGAACTTTTTGGGGGAGAGAAGAAAATAATCCTGGTGCCAGACCCCAAGGAGTCCCCTTGCTGCCAGGGAGACCAGTCGCCGACACCTAGGGTATCACTGGCCCTGTGGTTGCCTGGCCACGGTCGGGTCAGTGTGGTTCTCCTTTCACATGTTCTTGTTTCTTTTCTTTTCTTTTTTTTTAAGACAGGATCTCTCTGTGTAGTTCATACTGGCCTCAAATTCATGGTGATCCTCCTACCTCAGCCTCCTGAGTGCTGGGATTATTGGCATGTGTCACCACGCCCAGCCCCTCCTTTGGCATGTGCTTTGCTCCTTCTGGGTAAGTCATTGTTGACTCTTTTTCTATTAATAAATTATAAATATTTTGAAAATAAAAAGGTTTTCATGGAAAAATTGGTACACTTTTTTTTTTTCAGAACCATAGACAGGGAAAAGAACAAACTAAGAGGAAATCCATACACCTCCATAATCGCTAACAGATGTCGGAGAATACCAGATTTCTCAATCACTTACCTTGATCTTCTGCATTCCTCCAGTCAAGATGTCATTAGTACTGAAATGTAGAACATGATGACTTGCTCTCTCTTTTTTTTCATTTTATGTGTTTGGCACAGGGTCTCACTACGAAGCTCGGATTCGTGGTGATCCTCCTGTTTTCAGTCTCCCCGTTGTGCTGGGATTACAGGCGTGCACCGCTACCCTGGACTTGGTTGCCAGCTCAGCGTGCCTGGGGGCAGGACTATTCTGGTGAGGCCTGCAGAACCTGGGAATCGAACCCTGGTCCTTGCACTTGCGAAAGCAGGCGCTTAGTCCGCTGACCTCTCTTTTTAAAATATCTTACTTTTATTTTTATGTTTAGTTTTTATGTGTTTGTGTTTGAATTATTGTCTTTTTTTTTTTTTTGCAGGACCAGAATTCGAACTCACGACCTTGCACTTGCCAGGCAGGCACTTGTGCCATGGAGCTATCTCCCCGGCCCTGTGTTTGAATTATTGTGAATCCACACATAGTTGACAGAATTTTCAGGAAATCTTGGACGCATTTTTTTCCTGTTTTGCTCAACTCCTCAACCTATGCCACTTCCCACCCCCGCCCTTCCCAGATAAGCCCTGTAAATGACCCCTCCTCTGTGCTCATGTAATCACGTATGTGATGTGTATGCATGTATGTATCTCCACACATGTGCTATGTAGCTTTTATCAGTTTTCCCCCAAAAAAATCCACCATGACTTTTTGTACCTATTTTTTCTTGTTCAACTAAACCTTATAAATTCCTTCAAGCCTCCTGTTAGGGTCTAGGGTCAGTTGTCAGAACTGCCTCATGTGCTGTGAGGTGGGCGTGCCCATTTTCTACTATACAGAGCACATACCTTTCTTGTAAAAATTGTCCCTTATCTTTTCCTATTTCTAGCAATGCTTGTTACAGTTTATCCCTCAAAGTTGTCCAAGGCCTCATGTGTTCATAGGCAGGCTCTTGGAAGGAGACTAGGTCATGGATGTGACCCGCACCACTGGATTCGTCCACTGACAGGCTCATAGCTGGGTGTGATGTTGGGCTGCAAAGCCTGATGGGAAGAGGCGGGTCCCTGTGGGTGCGGCCTGGAGCAGTGTGCAGATCCCTCGTCTTCCTTTGCTGCTTCTCTGCTTCTCACTGTGCGCCAGCAGCTACCTCCCCCTTGCTTTGCCTGGCCTTGGAGCCAGCAGATTATGGGCTGAAACCTCTATGAACTAGAGGCCAAAACAAACCTCTCCTCCTTTAACTTGTGGGTGTCAGGGATTTTGTTCCAGCAACAAAAATGTAACTAGGATAGTGCTTATTATGGGAGAGGAGGGGAACCGTTTTGTGGAGATTTATCTCATAGCCAGCCATCTCACTAAAGTTTTGTTTTTCTTAGAATCTTCTGAAATTTCTAGAAATATGATCATGTCTTTGTCTTTTCCTCCTAGTTTTTATATATATTATTATCTTACTGCCTTCTCTAGAGCTTTTAAAACAATACTAACTAAATAGTAGTCGCAATAGCCGTCCGTACCCTATACATATTTAAAATTTTAATTGAAATAGTTTTGGTGCTTTATGTCTTAGGATAATAATTAAGGGCCGACCAAATAGCTCAGCAGATTAAAGCACCTGCAAGCAGTTGCAGGGGCCAGGGGTTCTGTTCCCAGACCTGCCATGCCAGCCCCATCCCCCAGGGCACGCTGAGATGGAAATTGAGACTGGGCGTGGTGGTGCGTGCCTGCATCCCCAGCTCTTGGGAGGCTGTAAACAGGCGGATCACTATGAATCTGATCTAATAGTGAGACCCTGAACACCTGTAGACCCTTCCCTAAAATAAAAAAAAAAAAAATTTACAGAGTTTAGTAAATAGTCTTTATTACACTGAGCATAATTATTTTCTGTTTTAACTTCACATAATGTTTTGATTAGGGAAAACTGTTGTTTTTCAAATTCTTTATCAGCATCTATGTTATATTTTTAATTTAATTTGCTTACCTAATGGATTGTGGTGATAGATCTCTTCATATTAAAATACTCTTGTGTTCTTGGAAGGCGTTCTGTTTGTTCATATTAGATTATATACTTGATCCATTGTAAGATTCTATGTGCTAAAACATTTAAAAGTTTTGCATCGGAGCTCTTACGTTTGTAGACACACGTTGCTCTTAGTACCTTTCTGGGTTGTAACACCGAGACCATGAGCCTCATAAAGCAGGGATTCTCTCTATATTTTTTATTGTCTGGCTTACAATTGAGTTTTGGTTTAAGTAGTATTGGAATTACCGGTCAAAAATTCACTGGCTCACTCTATTTTATCCGCTTCCATTTTCAGCGTGACGCCTTCACTCTGCCCTTTTGCAGAGGACACTGGCCCTTCGAGTATTAACTTTATTCTGGCTTTCAATGCCTTACTGGCTTTGGCAATTTATATTTGCCAGGAAGTTTTCTGACTCCTATATATTTTTAGATTTATTGTCTTTATGAATTTTTTGCTTTGTTATCTGTGGCAGTGCCTCCTTGCTCCTCATATTGTATATTTTTGTTCTTCCTTTCTCCTCCCTCAAGGAGGAGGGAGTTGTCTATTTTGCTAATCTTTGTAAAAATTCAGGTTTTGCACTTTTTAAAACTGCTTTCAGGGCCAGAGAGATGGCTCAGCGGTCTAAAGCGCTTGCTTAGGCAAGCTTAGGCAACCACAGAGACCACGGTTCGGTCCCCAGCACCACGTGCTGCGCCAGCGCTGCTCCCAGGGCAGGCTGAGCCAGCCACAATATTAAAAAAAAAAAACAAACAAAAAAACCCCCCAAAACAAACTGCTTTCAGCATCTATTAATTCTTTCTTTCTAGTTTTAGTTGTTATTTTCTGCCTAAGAGGAACGTGTTTCTCTTTTTATGTTGAGATTACAGCTACGCCATCGCACCCGGCAAGAGTGCTTCTTTCCTGGAAAGTATTCTTTCTCCCCATTGAAAATTATACACCTCTGTGTACAGCTCTGGCTACATGTTACAGATGTGGTTATGCTGGTTTTTAGTTTACATATGTTTTTAAATTTATTTTTTTAATGTATCTGGTATCGGGTCTCACTACTCAGCCTGGACTTATAGTGATCTTCCTGTTTTCAGCCTCCCTAGTGCTGGGATTACAGGCATGCACCACCAAGCCCGGTCCCCACCACAGACTCATTGCGCCTGGGGGTGGGGCCAGCATGGCATGTGGTCCTGGGACCAAACCCCAGTCCCTGCGTTTGCTTAAGCAGGCAGGCACTTAGTCCGCTAAGCTATCTCACCAGCCCTATTTTTTTTTTTTTTAACCTAAGGATACGCAGGCTTTCATTTTGGTAATGCTGAGGACCAAGTCAACACGTGCTCTAACATTAAACTATATCTTGGTAGACCAGAACTTGGTGGTCCTCCTGCCTCAGCCTCTCCAAATGCTGGGATTACAGGTGTGCCCAGCTCAAACGTTGTTTCCTAATTTCCATGTTGTTCTAGGGTTTATAGTGACACTTTTAATATTCGCTTTTTTAGTAGGGCATGACAATGGAAAGCAGAGTATAGAATTGCTACCTCTTTATAAATCTGTGGGGTTTGGAGGGGGGAATTTGATTTCTGTGTATGTTGTGTGGATATACACCAAAAATGTGAAGTCTATTCATAGACCTTTATGTAGCCATCCCATCAATTCACCTTTATTTTTATTAAATATGTCTAGTTCTTGGAAAGACGTAATGAAGTCTCTTTAATTGTACTTTTTTTTCCCGCAGTACCAGGGCTTGAACTCAGGACTCTGCACTTGCCAGGCAGGTGCTTATTCCACTGAGCTATCTCTCCAGCCCCTGTATTTTTCTTTTCTATCAAGTTCTATTTGCATTTCCAGTAATTTCCGATTCTGTCTTTAGTGTCTCTGGCAGTTCAGTACAGGGCGCTATCTTTTGAATAGACTGTGCTTTTGCTGTGCTATGGCGTCCTGTGCTTTTAACCTTGACTGCCACGGTGCTCGCTGCTGACACGTCAGCTCTCAGTGCTGTTGCTGTGCGTCTCACCTCTCCTTGCCACCCCTTTGTTCTCAGCCTTATCACTTAGTCTCAGTAGCAAATTTCAATCGGCTCATGTTTAGATAATGATGGATCCACTTGATCTTATCCCCTCCATCCTACTTTGCATATTACATTGTTATTGTCTCTTCTTTCCTGTTTAGTTTCTGGTTTCTTTTTCTTTTCTATTTCTTCCTAAAACACAAAAGTGCGAGTTTTTCCTATAGACTTGCTATTTTTCCATATTTCATGGGGGTACGTTTGGCTGACTTAGGTGGGCACTTCAGGTTAGAGACCCCATCCCTCCCAGGCTCTTATCACTACCGTTGACATTTGTCACCAGGCCTGCACCCTGAGGCAGTAAAAATTCCCAGAGATGAGATTTCACCGTGCCACTCCGCAGTTGTAGGACTTCGGGCAAATCACCCACTCTCTTCAAGCATTCAAATACAGAGTGAGGAGCACCTGCAGGCCTAAGCAGGCGTGGACGGCCCTGGAATACATCTGGCACTCCTGGTCCCTGTGCTTTCTTGAGGCCTCTTGGTAGGGCTGGAAGCTCCCCTTCCTTCAAGCTGAGCAGTCAGGATGAGGTTGGCCATGGTGGCCCTTTTCACAGCTCTGGCTCACCCCTCCTGGACTATCTTGTACTCCCCTAGTCAGATCCTGTCGCTCTCCCGTCCCTGCAGGACAGTAGGGCTGACAATGGCCCAGGACACTGCAGTGCCTATGACATACAGAGACTAGGTCTGGCCCCCAGGCCTCCTGCTTCCGGCCCCAGATAAAAAGGGGTACCTTTCACCCTCTCTTGGAGGCCCTGGTCCAGCACAAAAGCCCATGCGATTGAAGTTTTCATAAATAGGAGATGGCCAATGAGAGCGAGGACTCTGGGAAGCTGTGTCTCAGGGACAGTGGCTCTTCCCTAACGCCACTACAGAAACACTCTAGGCTTAGTCCTCATCTTTATAACCCTCTTGGCCTGGCTACTGATCACTAGGGCCTAAAAGGTGAGAAATGCCCCTACTTCAGATGTGCCGCCAGATCTTGAGACGTGACCTCCTCCAGGATGGTCCTGAAGGAGCTGGGTCCCAGTTCTGTTGTTTCTCTCAATTGTTTGGTAAAGAGGTAGGAGGTATTGTACATGATCGGTCTCTTTATATGTTTAGTTCTGTGATTCCAGTGATTTTTCCACTAAGGCAAAATTTGGATCTCCCTGAGGGCAGAGGCCAGGCTTCCTGCCACCTCTTCAGAGTCCTCCTCCAGGGTGGTGGCATTTGATGTGACACCTCCTCCCACATGCTGCTGATAACTAGCTGAAGCCAGCAGGAGGGAGCAGGCCCTGAGCACCTTCCACTGTCTTCATCTGGGTCCTCCTATTCTTGCCCTTTGGTATTAAAGCCCTGCCCTTTGGAAATGCTGCGGGCCTTGCACTGTTAGTTTACCCCCGCTTTCCAGACTCTGATCTTTGCTCTTAGAATGCTCCTGTTACTCTATTAAAAAAAAAAAAAAAAAAAAAAAGTGGGTCCACAAGCTCACCGGGGACAGGGCGGCTTTTTGGTGGCGTGAGATACTCACCTCCCAACCCAGCTGCAGCTGTCCCCACGCCAGCCCTGCTCGGCAAGCGCCAAGAACACCAAACAACTCTGTTCAAAACAGTTTATTTTATTTTATTTTTTTTTTTGTCAGACAAACACATTGATTTCTGGACCACAGTAGAGGATGGAAACCTTTCACAAACTTATTTATTTGAAAATACAAATATAAAATTATACTTTCCACATCTGTGATGTGAGAGACTGCCATCCACATAGTAATTTTTTACAACAGGGCTTTAAGAAAGCCACACACAAAGACCTGAAAGATGCTTGAGATATATATATATATAGATACATATATATGTATATATATAAAAAAAATACTCACTACCAAAGTTCTCATCAGTTTCATACTAAAGTATAAAAGTAAGGGTGAGGTCAGCCACAGTGCTAGGGAAAGTTTTATTTAGATACATTTATGTCCACATGAAACGCTTAGACTTGCATCCTATTACATATGGAATTCCGAGTTTACAACACACCGTGAACGGCAGATTGGCTAGCCCACGCTACGCAAGAGCACACTCACAGACTCCACACAGATGGTACAGTATGTACAGAATACAGTAGTAGGAGCCTTCCGCGGAGGCTCTGGAACTTTTGTCTCAGTCCCTGTTCCCCGCCCCCTCACACCCCACTCCCGGAAACGAAATCCTGTCTGAGACAATACATTCTGATTATTAGATAGCCAAGTGTTGGGATGAAGGCTGTTTCCCCCCAGGGGTGGGTTTACTTCATATGCTTTTTTTGTATTTGAGTTTCTTTTTTTCTTTTCTTTTTTTTTTTTTTTTTGGTGACAGACTAAAGGAAAGAAAGAAAAAGAAAACGAACATAGGACAGTATTAAAGTATTGCTTAACTTTCCAACATCACTTTGTGTAGTGTCTGCGCCCAGGCCTGGGCTGAGCTAACTTCTGCTTGTTTTCTGCTCTAGGGTGAGGGTGGGGAAACTCACCAGTGTGTCTGTTCAATGTGCCCACCAGCAGCCTGTCCCTATTTTCTACCTTCTGTCTCCTCCCTAGCTTTTGCCTTCCTTAGAAGATCCCCTGGCTGCTGAAGCACATTCAAGAAAAAAAAAAAAAATTCTCCCCTCCCCCACCTGCCCCCAGTCTCCCTGTCCCTGTGTGTCACTTGCAACCGATAAAGAGAAGTATGAATTAGTGTTTCTTTTGTAAACAATTTCATATGCAATATAATACAGAAAGCATGGCTGACCTTCAATAAAAAAATGTAGTAAACCATATTGCTTTAGTTTTGAAATATGCTGCAGTGAGTGAATGGCAGAATGAAGCATGTGGTGGTGGAGGCTAAGTCCCTAGCCCTCGTTTGCAATAAAAGATCAAAATAGATTTTGTTTTTCTATTTGGAACCAAAAATATTTTTTTTTTCGAATTCCCCAAATGAAAGAGAATCAAAAGAAGACCCCTCCCCCGAAAAAAAAATCTCAAAAACAAAACAAAACAAAAAAAAAAACCAAAACTAAACACCTTTCAGGTCATTAGAACCAACAATTACCCAATGATTTTTATACTAGTCTAGCAAGATGTGTGTAACATTCACTGGCTGTGAATTGCTGTGCAGTGAGACAGTGAGGCGACAGCAATCGAGCCATGCTACCTTAAAGCCCAAGCTACAAGTTCAAATTAAGATGATGGTCATGAAGGATAAAAACGGAAAGGCCTGTTGGGGCTTCGCTTGAATCAAGCCAATGGGTCACCGGGATCAGGCGCGAGGCTATTTGGTTTTCCCAATGGGTGTGAGGAAGGCCACAAACCACCTCTGCGGAGGCTCCTGGGCGGAGAGCCAGGCCTGGTCACCACCCTCGGCCCGTGTCCAGGCAGAGCCCAGCAGGGGCCCAGGAGCGGCCCCACTCACTCTCCCCTGCCAGGGAGGAGAGGAGTTCAGGGTCTCAGGCAAATGGATCTGGAAGCCAGAGAGTCCCCGGGAGGCTATGCGGTGCAGTGGGGAGCAGCCATCAGCCGGGAGGCTTTCTGCCCCAGCGAAGGCAGGCGAAAGGAGGTTTCCAGGTTACCATTGAGCTTAACTGAAACAAAGACAAGGCTGGACAATGCTAAGAAAATTTACAAAAATTGTTCAAAATGGACTTCTAGATGAGGTGGAGGGGACTAACGTGAACCTTAACTTAGGTAGCCACATTAAAACATATCAGATTTCCACGAGATTTGTGCTATGGGCTACTGGGTCTCTTCAAAAGGTATATAAACATCTAAAACATATTCACACAGATTATCAATTTCTTCTGAGCATTCTTAAAAAAATATTTTTTTCTCTTAGTAAAATCATTTTAATATACCATGCCTCCCTCTTTTAAAAAATAAATTAAAAAAATCCAGTTTTGCATATCTAGCATTAGCATTTAAGGTAGTATGGCACACCCCTTCACAGAGAGGGGGGCGGGGATCTACAAAACGCCGCAGTTGGCCGGCATTTGAACATTGTGAGGCCTTGGGTTAGTTGAAACCACATCAGATCAGCAAAAAATAAAATTAAACTTCAAATTGAAAGAAAAAAATTAAAGGAAAAAAAAAAACCTGCCCCAAAATTATTAGCATTTTTTTTTTCTTTTCATAAATAAGAGAAAGTTCTATCCTTACTGGTCCTAAATCTGAATAACTATGTCTAATTTTTTTTTAAACCTTAATTACGTTATACCTATCAATATGTACTAGAAGAAAGAGGAGAAAAAAAGTCACTACACTAGTACCAGGACAGCACGCTTACAAGATAGCCATTTTATACATTATTAACAGACAATGATCAACCAAGAATCTTCTATGAGGCGACTGGGATGTAGTAGAGGAACGGGGGTACAGTACATCACCAACATGGACAAAAGAGTAATTAAATCCCCTAGCTAGACACTGAATTTCTGGGAATTTACTGTCTTTTTTCTTTTGTTTTTTTGTTTTTTGTTAAGTAAGACTTTTATTTCATTACTTTAATGACTTGAACAAGCTCTGATATTTTAAAAGCATCCAGCATTCTTTACTTGGTTGTCTGGAAATTCATAATTAAAACAAACAAATAAGAAAAAACCCCCAAATCTCACCAAACAACCTAACATTTTACTGGAAAACCAAAGAACATGATTTAAAAAAAAAATTGTTGCTGTTTAACTAGAATTGAAAAAGGCATTGCTTCTTCCTTTCTGAGTCAGCATTTTGGAGTCTTTAGCTTGAAGATGCGTTTTACCCTACCATGTTTGTGAATGTCTACATTAGACTACTTTGTTAGTAAAATTTATAAAAATAGGAGTGCAGCAGCTCTTTATAATAAATGTCGCATTCAGTGTCTCATACTGGCTGTGCCTTAAGTACCAAATTTATAAACGTAACAATTTAAAAAATATTAATAAAACGTCAATATCACATTTTAAAAAAAGAAAAAATATATCTCCACACTACAATATGTTTAATGCCATCTATTGCGTTGCACTTCTATAGTTGCTGTTGCCGACCTATTACCAATATTTAAAAAAAGTTAAATTAAAAAATATCCTTCATCATAAGTGTCTTTCCCCAACCGAGGACCATACATTATAACAGCCAAATGTTAAACATGTGCAAACAGGAAACTGTCAGTTTTTCCCACCAGTCACAGTGCAGTGATGTTTATATTTTTTATTTTTAAAATTCTGTTTACATCTACAATAAATTAAAAAAAAAATCTTCCATAGCCTCTCTGGTGATACTTGCAGCACTGAGGTATTAAAAAAAATATATAAACCAAAAGGTTGCTTTCCTAATTTGTAAATAGAAAATGAATGGAGAAAAGGTTGTGTTCATGCAGGCTTATCCACTTCTGGCCCGTGGGTCCCCAGGTCTGGGGCTGGGGTGGGGGACAGGGGAGGAGGAGAGAGGCAAGAGGGTCCTAGAAACCTTTGGAGGTGCTGAAATGAGTGGACGATAGAAAATGATCAAATATTTAAAAATTAAGACTGAAAAAAGAATGTCCCCCTTCCTGCCCCCTCCCCAAGCCAAACAGGTGTGCTTTGAAACTTTAAATATGTTAAATATTAAAATTGTAGCTTTGTTTTTAAAAAACATCTTGGGAAAAGCAGTTTTTCATATTTTAAATAAAAATCTAGCTAGACGGTAACATTTGAAGCTGTGCAGATGAGAGGTTGGTAGGCTGGTAGGATACTAGTACAGTTCTTAGGTCTGTCGCTCAGGCGCGGCACAGTGCTCTACCGTGTCCTGGGGTCGTCCCGGCAGCCCGGTGTCGCTCAGCCTCAGTCCTGGACTTTGTCTGCCTTCCCTCCCCTCCTTCCGGAGCATCGAACTGCCTGGGACCGACTCCCTCACAAAAATATTGATTCTCTCTTTCTTAATAGTTTCTATGAAGTTAATGGAATTGTATTTACAACATTTCTCTCTTTTTTTGTTTTTTTGTTTTTTTTTTTTTTTAGAATTCACAATTTCAGAAAACCTTATAATATGACCTCTTTCAACAGAAAAAAAGCACTTATAGAAAAGGAGGACGCTCAAAACATGGTCGTCCTTACCTTATTGCCGAAAATAGAGATACTTAGGTTAACAAAGAGACAGCACAAAAAAGAACTGCTAGTCTGTTAATTAGCCTACTACATCTCACTTCCTCTACAACACAAAATAGAAAGTTTATGCCCACCTCCCACTCTGCACTTCAAGACTTCAGTGTGTGTTAAAGTTCCACCTGAAAATTCATTACAGTCTCAGAACTGACACCAAAATATGGAGAGCAACATCACCATCTCAGCATCCTTTAAAAGCGAGAACAGAATCAAAATCAGCAAAATAAACTTTTTTTTTAAAGAAAAAAATGTAACTCCTTAATATAACAATTATACTATGGTTAGCTTTTAACTAGATATTAAAGCTAGGTGACTACGGACTAAGTCAAAATCACTACCAAATGTGATTCAAAGAGATTGAAAAGGAGAAGGGGAAGGGGGAGGGGGGAGCCATCAAGAGAAAGGAAACGAAACCAAAACCGTGGGTTATATATACATTTAAAAGCTGTTGTCTTATATTACAGCAGATTCGTGAGATGAAGAGATGTAGTCAACCCTCGATCTGAAGTGAGCCATCTCTAGCTGGGATGAGGAGTGAGGCTGGTGGGGATCCAGGTCTGAGGACATCACCTAAACAAAGGGCCACTCAGAAACTTCGCCCAGTCTTGCCTGGACATCCAGGTATGCTCTGTCGGGCAGGGCAGGTCAGGCATGCCACGAAGAGGACGTACGGTGGGAGTGAGGAGAAAGAGGACATGTCAGGCAGTGCATGGCTCAGCGCAACATTTCAGTCAAGACTTTTTCAAGGACTCTGTCGAGCGGCTCAGTGTGTATGACCACGGCCAGGCCACGGCTTTCTTAGGCCGTCTTGGGCAATGTGACATCTAAGCCTTGCCTGACGCTGGGGAAAGGGCAGCTCCAGAGCTCGTGTGCAGACCTGCTACGAGCGTGGAGAAGTCTTATAACCAGGGGACACGTGGTCAGCCAAAGTGACCACGGCAGGCTTCCTCCTGGCTACACAACTGAAAGGCATATTGACCAGTGATACTTTTGTATATAAACATGTTGATTTCCAAGTTAATGTTTAAGGAAAGCTTCTGCCTATCATAGGTACCCATCCATGACGGTCAATAACCAAAAATGCAAACATGTCAAATAGTATGTATCAAGGGACTAACGGTCGGGACACATAAAAAACATACAACAAATAAGCAGAGAAAACCAACAGAAGTCCAGGGTTCGCAGACTTGCCCAGGACGCTGCCCTGAAATAACCACGGGCTCTAGCTCTTCTGTGGGTGACATTCACATTTGAGGGTCATCTCTGCTGGGGAGGGTGTGTGCACAGGTGTCTAGCCCTAACTGCTGGGGGCACCCTTGTGACTCCACCGGGTCACTCAATCTGTTCCTGAAGGGTGGGCTGCTGTTTCTGCTCCTGACCCCTTCATCTCAGTCTGCAAACTGAGTCCTGGAATGGGATGGGGGAGGTGGGCAGGAAGCAAACTCTCCCCTTGCCCTAGAGAGGGCTGCAGCATCCCTAGGGCAATGGGCAAGGCACTATGGGTAGGAAGCCCCAGGCGCAGGAGGCAGCAGTGTAGCCCTGCCCACTGGCTTCCAATGGTCTGCTTTGCTGAGGAGATGTTTAATCTCTTCATCTGTGTCTACAGGGGCTGCGGCCTTCTCCAATCCCCAGAACTCTTGGGCCTCCTGACTCTCAGAGGAACCTTTCTGGCTCTGGGCCCCCTAACCCAGCTTAATTAGTAGCAAGTAGCTCTAATTGTTCTTCAAACTGTTAGTGGCCCCTGGCTCTGGCCAGTAATGGCTGGGTCAGTGCTTGAGGGGAAGTGGAGACGAGGAGAATTTACACACATGGCTTATTTGGTTAAGAGAGGCAGTTGAGTTAGTCACGTTGATTCCTTAGCAGCAACATCAGGGAAATCCAAGAGATTCTGGGTTCAACCTGTCTCCGTCTCCTATAGAGCCCAGGATGACTAGGGACTGGAAGCAATCCTCCTCCACAAGAGACAGGGCTTCGAGCTGAAAAGCTAGACTGCTCCTCCTGTACTCCAGCTCCTGGCGTGTGAGGCTCTCGTGCCTCAGTGGGATTTCCTGAGTCAAACCTATTCCCATGTCCCGGGCTGTCACCCTTCCTCTTTCAAAGGGACAGACCACATTCCAATCCACCAGCTCGTGTGCTAACCCAGCCCAGATCTCCTGATTTCCAGAGCACAAGAGCTCTCACTTCTTGGTGTTCTTCCCAAGAACGGCAGAACTGTTTGTGGCAAATGTGGCCAGAGTCCTGTTCCCTGCTTGCCCCACCTCCTCCCGTTCCGCTGTTCCACCCGTCCATGTCCCCATCAAAGTGATTTAAAAAATGTTTAATTAACTTGAGCTCAGTATAAAAGGTTAGGAAACTGGCAGGGATCCAAACCCACGTTACGCAGGTGATGTCGTTAATTTAATTTGCTTTTCGTGCAGTAAGCTGGATAATTACTCAGTAGTTACTGGCAAAAATGTTTTCTTTTCACTAAAAGATGGAGTCTGGCTGTTTGACTGCACAAACCACATTGGCCAAGGCCTAGTGAGCCCCAGGGAGTTTAGCAACCCACAAGGTTATCTTGTAGGGCCTTTGGGAGCAGTCCGGGCCCCCATCCCTGGTCCCAGGCTTGGCAGAAGTCCAGTTTCCCGGCCTCTGTCTCCTGGGTTGGGCACAGCGCAAGATCACCTTCCAGTTTCCCACACTCTTGATTGTATTTCAAGACAGAGAAGATGAAGGTGGGGGAGATAGAGAAATGGAATCCAAAGAAGCAAAATCAAGGGCAAAGAAAAGAAGGTGGGGGGGGGGGACAAAAAAGATGGGGGCATGATTTAAAACTGAGAAAGGGATGAGAGATGAGAAGACTAGATATTTTTGCCCCACCCCCCTGAAAAGGGGTCCAGAAAGAGAGATGTTGCTGTGATGAGACAGGGGCGAGCACGCACATGTATGACTAGTGCACATACATGTACGGACACGCTGCAGGGTGGAGACACATGGCAGAGACGGTAATACCTCAGAGTGAGATGGCAACGAAAGCACCTGCTCAATGGTATCCATTTGTAAAGGCCGTTGCAATCAAAGGTCCCTAAAATTGCACAATTGTTAAGGTCATCAGTGCACTATACACAGGAACAGATTGTCATATTCTGGAAAAGGAAATTATCTCTAGGACTAGTCTGTGGTTGCCAGCATGAATATGTAATTCTGAGACACTGTGCCATGGCGGGCCAGGAAATATTCTCTGTTAGATCTAACCCCTCGCATCCCCAACCCCCAACCCAAGCCTGTCTGCTTACCCAGGGAAACCAAAAGCCACATTCAGTGAGTGGTGGGTAAGATCCTTGTGCCCAAAATGATGGGCATCGCTACTCTGCACCCCAAAAGGCAAAGATGAGGGTCTCTGTCCATAGTCTCAATGGCTTGAGCTAGGGAGAAGAAATCGTGGTGTGAACAAACTGCAATGATATGGGGCTATTTCAGAAAAAAAAAAAAAATCAAAGCACACAGTGCTAAGGGCCCAGGTATGCAGGAACAGATAGGGCCTATGTTGTTAGACCTTGGTAACATAAATGAGCTGCGACTCAAGTGTCAGTGGATGGTTCTCCCTAGTGATGCAGCTCAAAGCTGAAAAATAATGTCCTGGATTTGGTGCTACCATTGCTCCAAAGAGATCAGATGCCGCCAACTACCGATAGGAGATGACGTCATGCAGGCGCAACTGAATAGGAGCCAGGTAGCACAGACCAGGGTTGGCAGGGGCACGTGGATCTGTGCGAGTGTGCATACATCTGTGTGTGTGTGTGTGTGTGTGTGTGTGTGTGTGTTGGGGCAGCCTCTCCAACGCCAGGAGGCATGGGCCAGGCCATCCTGGTGCTCCAGGCTGTCCACAGAGACTTGGTTCTCTGCAGCACAGCCCCTAAGGCTGGGCAAGCGGTCGCTCTCTCCCAGATTCTGAGTTCGACAGGGCTAGGACCTGGGACAGCAGACAGCTCCCATCTCAGCTCCAAACCAAACTATCCCCTAGATGCAGAGGTTGGCTAGGGCAGAGGCTGGCCAGTTTTGTGTTTCCAAAATGGAAGGGACAGGGCGCGAGTGGGCTCAGGCACATTCATGCTCACACACCGGGAGGGAGAACAATACAATCTGAAAACAGCATGCAAATCGGTTAAGCAAATTTCCATTGCCTGGATTAGTCAGATTATAGAACCACAGAGCATTACAAGTACAAATGCATCTGGCCTTCAGGGGGCTGCAGCTAAAGAATGCAATGGGGCAAACTTGGAACCTAGAAATGGCAAGAAACGTTAACAAAGGGAACGGCCCGGGAGGGGGTCCCTCCACCCGCTCATGTAGACTAAGGGGACTCTGCCGGCTAAGGGCTAAGGTTGTTACACTGCAGTGAAGGGGATGGTGTTGTATTGTGGACCTCCCATGCACTGACACCTGATACACACTATTTCTATTTATTTTAACTTAGTCTCTCTTGAGGAAGGCGTCCTATTCTCCTTTTGCACCGGGTATGTGAGGAGCTATGTAGGTAGCTCAAGGTTGCAAGGGCTGAAGGTGGTAGAGTGGTCACATGAACTTGAGCTGCCCACTCACCTTCCACTCCCTGACCAGGCCACCAGGAGGGGCTCAGAACATGTTTAGATGGAAGTGCTTCAGCCTGTGGAGCTGCTGCGATGCTGGGAGGGGCCCCTTCTCTCTCCTCTGTCTCTAATATTAGACTTTGCTCCCCGTGGGTTTCACAGAGTTGGTCAGGAGGGAGGAGGAAGGAGGGCAGGGAGGCAGGTACTTACAGCTATGCCGTGGCCGAAGCCGGAGCCCGGCTGTGGGCTGGCCGCACTTATGTAATTCCCCACTCCGGAGTCCTGGCTGGCAGGGCCGTAGAGATCAGCGACAGGTCCTGGGCTGTTGGCCCCCGGGAAGCCTCCGGGCCGCGCCGGGTTGGAGCCTGCCGGGGAAGCGGGCGCGCCAAAATTCGGTTGAGCACTGTAGCTATTCAGGACTGGTGTGCAGAGAATAGAGCTGGGTATGAGGCCAGAAGCCAGGCATGCACCGATCATTACAAGCCAAACACTCAAGAAAAACAGCTGAGGCCCAACTTCTAACACTCAACCAAGGCCATGCGAAAACATCAGCAGGGACTCAAGAATACTCAGCCCAGGCTACTACTAAGAAGCTTGGAGCTCCAAAAATAGAGAGAAGAAAAAAACAATCATTCAACACACTACAGCAACCAACCGGAGGTGCTTTACTGCCCACCAAATTATCACAATAGAAATAGAAATATATATGGAGGAGAGAGAGAGAAAGGGTTTTTTTTTCACATCTGAATTGACGCTCATGCAGTCTTCTAGATTTGGGCACGTTGAGACAGCATTCACATCCCATGCAAACTACAAAGGAACTAGTTTTAGACTACACATTGTGTTAATATTGATATTAAAACATGACAGGAAACAAAGCAGTTTGTGTCCAGGAAAAAAAAAATCTTTGGGGAAGGGATTTTAAAAATTTTTCTTTTTTTGATGTGTCTTTTTCTTTCTTTTCTTTTCTTTCTTTCTTTCTTTCTTTCTTTCTTTCTTTCTTTCTTTCTTTCTTTTCTTTTTGGATCCATTAAATGACAAATTTGTTTTTTTTTCAAAGACAAAAAAGATCTCTGTTCTGCATCCTTCCCTCAGCCTCCCCCTCCCTGCTAGCTACTCCCCCCCGCCCTTTTATGTCCCTGCATGGAAGTCGGCAATACTGAAGTGGTCGGAGGATGGGATATGTTATGGAGAGTTGGGGCATCTTTACGAGGAACAGTAATGATGGCGGCAGAAGGTTCCCTTTTAGGGTGGCGAGCAGAGGATGGAGCGACGGGATGGGGTGGGAATGGTAACCTGAGGTTGGGCCCAAGCTGGGTGGAGCCAGTGGTCCTACAGAGCATCCACACACTCACCTCCTGCGGTAGAAGGAAAGGGGGGATTGAACACTTTTTTTCCTTTTGTTTAAAAAAAAAGATAAGCAAGTATGAATGCAGAGCATACTGACCGAAGCAACTTATAGCTGGAGCATCTCTGACAGAAACGCCCAGGTTGTGTAATTTATCTTCAGATGTAAACTCCAGATTAAGAAGGAAGCTCAGAATGCACCTTTTTCTCAAAGGGGAGACTTGACACCCACACACCCGGAGTGGTGGCACTGCACCTCAGGAAAGGGAGAGGTGGGAGGTGGCACCGTCTCAGGACTTCTGCCTCCTCTGAATCTTATGGTGCCCTTCCCAGTGACAGTCAACTGGGTTTTGTGTCATCTTTACTTCCCCACTGTAGTTTCAACTTCATTTTCTTTTCCAGAGTGGAAAAAGGTTTTCATTGTAAAAGTGAGCTCTCTTTGGTTTTTAAACCCCAGGGCAAGTTTGGGCTGGTCCCTCTGGGGTGACAGCTAGCCCCATCCTGAGGAGGCAGGCATCACATTTGCAGGCCACTGCTTCTGCCTCCTCCCTCCTCTGCCCTGTGACAGCTGCTCTGGGATGACAGAAGGGACAGAGCATCCCATGTGGCAGCTTCCCCGGAGGCCTGCAGCTGGAAACCCTCACCTCTCGGGTGCTCTGAAAATCCACAAGGGCAGTGATTTTTACACATTTGCCACAGGGGCGAGAAGACACTGAGATGCACCCCTGCAGGTTGGCAGGAGATTGAGAGGGGACTTAAGACACGAAGGGGAGACCAAACCAAGCTGGGCCTGGCTCCTGGCTCGGAGGAGAAAACAGAAAGTGCTGCCTCTGGTTCCCGTGGGGCAGGAATCCCCTTGGTGAGACCCAGTGAAGCCAGAGCCCCGATGAGTAAACAGCCAATGGAGACAGCAGGCTAAAGGAGAAACGGAAAAAATTACAGAGGCTCATAGCAAGCGAACGGCTAACTCGGGAATGTGCTGGGAGCCAAGGGATGCAGAGGTCTGAATACCGAAGATTAAACTTGCAGGTACCACCCGGCCCTTCTCACACGTGGAGGCAAGACTAGCGGAGGTATTCAAAAGGCGGGATTATCTTGGGCAGACATAAACCTTTTTCTTCTGGGCTCAGGAAAATGAAAAGAGCTCAGACTGTGGATTTCTGGTTTACACAGGCAGCGGAACCCCTTCCACCAAGGAACAAACAGACCTGTTCTGTTCCAGGGTGGAAACAGGCTGAGGGGGAGATGGTGGGAAGGCTCTTTCAGGTCTCCTCTGGAGGGGTGCGACTCCAGTGCGATCTCGGGCAGGCCCTACGCACTCTGGGTAGGGAGAAGGTGGCTTTTGAGTGGGGCTCTTTTCAGCAGGGCGAGCTCCTTGGAGAAAAACCCAGCCAGAGGGAGCTGCCTGGAGAAGGACGTAGCACACCCGAGGAAGGATGCTGTCCATCGATGCTGGCTCCTGAGAACTCTGTGCTGGGTCCACCCCTGGGAACCTCTCCTTGTCTGGGTGTGCAGAGGCTGGGAGCTATGGGCTGGCCTGAAGGGAATTCCATAATCCCAGCTCCTCTGGGGTCTATCTCACCCCTCTCTGCTCAGTCTGCTTCCATCAAGTGATGCTAAAATCACCGTGGAGAAGGCTGTATTACAAGACAGACTAAAAACCCCAGGTCCTGCTTTATTCCGCACTTGCTCATCACAATGCCTGAAGCCTAGCTTAAAGTCACCTTGCAAATGCAGCCCAGCCAAGGGCTGACGGCAGGCTGCTGGGTTCCCGCCAGGGGGCGTAGTGGGCAGGCAGGAAGCACCCAGTTCTGGGCTTGTCCCTTTTCTCCAGGGGCAGGGTGCCTGCCTGTGCCCTTAAGTGCTGGAGTCAGAAGAGATGGAGCCATCTCAACAAGCTCCACAGGCTACACCGGCCTCTGCCCGTCTCTGCAGCCTGCAGTGTGACCACGCTCCCAAGCATGTTCGTGCCGCACACTGCCGATGTGTGCATCTCCAGGAAGACACGCAAAGCAAAGGCTGCTCAGGAGAGAATGGGGACAGACACTCAGCACACACCCTCGTCAGTCGTTCTGCCAACAGACGGTGGACAGGCGTGGGGACAAAGTACCTGTCCTCTTTGGGGGACTCAGCACAACCCTGGTATGGAACACAGGCTGGCCACATGGTCATAGGGTTATATGAAGAACCCTTCTTTAGCATGAGTGACAGGGACTGAGCACGAAGCCCTGCCCCTTGAAGGTGCTCTTTGAGGCCATCTCTGTCAAGTCTCTCATACCTGTCTTAGGTGGAGTAGCCTTTCCCCAGGCCCCAAGACTCATTCGGAGAGTCCAGAAACCATCCCATATACCAGAATCAGGGTAGAAGAGGGGACAGGCAGGGCCTTAATGGCCAAAGGCAAGACACCTTGTCTGCTCACAGGTAAGGGTGTGCATATGTGTGTTGTGTGTGTGTGTGGGGGGGGAGGAGGCAAGGAAGTAATTTGTTGAATAAACACTGCTTAATTTTATAAATTGGACAGTACAATGATTTTGCCAGACAAAGGCAATGTTTTGCCAACAGCTTGGCATTTCTGCAGCAGGAGTTGTGTTAAGTGGCTTGGCACAAGCCCTATACCAGGCTGGAAGTTTGGGGGCTCATCTTGGTGAACAGCCTCATTTCTCTATGAGGAGCTCAGCTTAATCTCAGGCAGGTTATTCCTTATTCCATGCCCCCACTTCCCAGCATCCTCTGGGCTTTCCCAGTCCTGTCAGTGCTCTCAGGAGGAGGCCACAGTGTTGAGAAAAGGGACGCCAGACTTGGAGTCAGAAGACCTGCATGTCACCCTCGCCCTGTATAGCTGTGCTCTTTGTTCCAAGCCTCTAGTCCATGTCCTCATCTCCAGCACCTGAAGGATGTCGCCCTTATTCAGCCTGACTCTGAGCTGCTGCAGGAATGAAAATGAGAAAGTCCTCTGTGACTTGTCAAGTGTAAAACAAATATGCCTATTTTTGAAATAGTGTATGCAGAGCCTAACAAGGCAGGTACCGTAGGGAGAGTCAGGGAAATCTGACACGGGGAAGTCCAGTCGTCATACAAATCAGGTGATTTACAAAAGGATCCAGTCCATCCGCTTGGTGCATTTAATCATCTTAGGCCTAAAGAAAGGACTCAAGGTGGGGGAGGGGAATCAGAAAAACAAGGATATTAAATCTCATGGAGGACAACAGGAGAAAACACAATTCATTGAAAGGGGAATTTTACATTAAATAAAAGGAGGCACTTTCCTGCCTACCATTAAAGCACTCATTCACAGGAGATGGGTCCTGCAGGTCTGGACCTTCACTCGCAGCATTAGATCAAAGCTCACGGGGATCTTTCCCCAGGGTTCTAACATGAGGCAGAGAGATGCCCACCATTGCCTGGTGCAGTGGGTCTGCCCAGCTGCGGTCAACAGGTGCTGGCGAGTGTGCAATAAGTCTCTCAAGGTGAACAGTGGGCAGTCATAACAGCCTCGCTACAGGTCTAGGGAGAGTACAGAGGCATACATAGGTATGTTATTACCATACTGTCCTTAAGTGATGCCACTGAACCTTAGGCATACAGCTAGAATGTACAATCCTGAGGGCAGCACCCCTGAGCCCAGCTCTGAAGTCTGAAACCTAGATTATTATTTATCTAGAGAAAGTGAGTGGTGATGAAAATCCCTTCCACGCTAGCTCAGCCCACGTCTGGGGAAGCTAGGGATCCTCTGAGTTCGGCCTCCTGATGTGGTGCGTCTCACGTCTCCTCAGAGGGCAGGGCCAGCCCTCAGGACAATTTCAATCATTTGCTTTGAGTCATCTGTGGCTGCCAGGTTTCTTTAAATGCAGGTGACCCTGGCTGCCCCCGGAACACATCTAGAATAAAACCTCTTCCTGCTCCGGAGGGTGTGCTGCTCAGGGCAAGGCATACCCAAGAGGCAGTCACAGCCCTGCTCCGTTCAGGAGGGAGAGGCTGCCAAACAAAAGCAGCCAAGGACACTGCATCTGTGAGCCAAGGGGAAGGCAGTCTGGGCTGACTGGTGTCCCAGCCTTTGTTCCTGTTCCCAGTTCCAACAGAGTGGAGGACTGAGTGCGGGGGAGGTCACATGTCTGTGTGAGAGTCTTCCAGCGTAGTGGCTGTGAGAATCCCTCATGTTGGATTTTCAGGGGCTTTGTTTGTTTTAGAGAAACTAATTAAAGTTACTGCCTGCTGCAACATTCATCTCTACCTTCATCTCGTCTGACTCACGCTTCTGTGCCGGCTCTAGCCAGAATTCCACAGGGACAGGACTATCTTGCTATTAGCAATAAACTCCTCAAGGCAGGCTATATGGAGATGTCAGGTTCCATTGGCTCTCTTGGGGCCCTTTGTTCCCCATCAGGTGGCACATTCCCTATAGAAAAGTCACCTTTCTCTCTTCCCCTACAGCCCTGGGCACTCCGTGGATGCTGCTGAGTCCACAGTGCCAGCTGTCTGTGCACAGAGACCTGCATCAGGCCCTCTCAACAGCCAGCTGCTCCTTCCACAGGGCTCTGAAGAATGACCACTGGGGAGCCCAGAACTTTCTCAGGGAACAGAGTTGGGGGCCTCGCCCTGCATTCTCTTTGCTGTGTCCTCTGAAGGTTGCTGAGCAAACGGGCCCTGCAGGCAGATAACCCTGCTTCTGGTTCCAGGAGGACACTCAGCTGAGCGGAGCGTGGCAGACTGCCCGACACCTCTAGTAGGTCCCAGGGATCTCAGCTCACACTTGCCTTCTAGAGGTTAGTGTTAAGGAAAGAGACAGATAGAGAAGGCCAGCGATCTGTCCACCTGGGCAAATGGTATTCCGTGCTGCATTAAAAGCACAGTTCAGGGATCTATCTCGATGCAGGGATAATCAATTTTAGGGGTAATCAATAACCTCAGATAATTTCAAAAGAGAAGGGAAGAATGCTTTCAAATGGAGGGAAGATTAAGGGTACAAGGTGCTACTTCTTTTCACTGCCTCCATACATGAACAGGTCTCACTGTGGTGACATCATGCTAAGCTCAATGTACCAGAGACATCCAGCTCATCATCAGCACCACATGGGACATGTGAGCATCCACTCATTCCCTAGCTGACAGGACAGTCATAGTTGTAGGATGTTCCGAGCACAGGTTCCAGTGGCGCTAGTCCTATAGAATAGATTGTAGTTTCTTTCAAACTTGAACCTGCCTGCACCAGCCCCTCCTGGCTGATGCGGATGCCTGCTGGTGAACGCTGCTGTCTCTCAGGCAGGGAGTGGGTGAGTTCAAGAACTCCAGGCTTGTGACTTATGGTTTTGTTGGAAGGTCTTCATTTCATGCTTGCCCGAACCTTCAAGAGATAACTTCACTATTGGCCAGCTTTAGCCACCCCCCTGGCACACCCCAAGAACATGTTAGTGGCAACTTGGAATTCTCAGTACCACTGAGGCCTGTGGAAGAACTGTCCAACATGGACCCATCTGAGGGTGGCTTTGTGGCCAGGACACTGCACTTCATGTTGAGATACATGCAATCTTCTCCTTCCAGCTTGGGGCTTTTGTAATCATTCCTGATTAGGGTCTGAGTATGCCTTGGGCTCACGCGGGATCAGGCTGAGCGGGCTCTGGGTGGGCTGGTTAGGAAGGTGGAAGTGACCGGCTGAAGGCCTTCTGCTCATGATACAATCCTGGTG
>PVKN010006852.1:6707-27782 GCA_004027915.1 Capromys pilorides
CCCCCCGACTCCATTACAATGTAATGTACTCCATTACATTGTTAGACTTTCTAACATAAACATTTTCAGGTTTCTGATGTGGTATTCAGTAAAGCAAGGGTGGACAGAGGTTCACCACTCAAGGAGGGTACTTTTTCCAGTACTCTGAGGCCAGAACTTCAAGAATTCAATGGTAAGATAAATGCCAGTACCTTAGACATTACTGTATGCCAGAATATAAACATGACAAGCGAAGATCCTGTCTGTGTTACTCTACTTAATTTACAGAGAAGTTTGCAGAATCCCAAGTGATCACACATGGTAGCAGATGAATTACTGCCTCACTTTAAAGCATTTGCTGTCTTTTGCCACCTGTTATTTCAAGGACCTGTAATTGCATAATAAACGATCTCAGACTTGGTGGCTTAAAGCAGTAGTGTTTATTATATGCCTCAGTTTTGTAAGATGGCTGGGGTTCTTGTGCTTCTCCCCTGGGCACAGTTATGCAGTTGAATTTAGCTGGGCTCCCAGTTGGATTCAGCTGTTCAAGCTGGCTTCAGACCTATATCCAAAAGAGCTTTCTTCTCAACTGGATAGCCAAATTTTTCCCCAGTGCTTGTAGTCTATCTTACTTTTCTTATCTCTGTAACGCAATAATTGATACTTAGAATTTAAAGGAAGAGAGTTTTACTTTGGCTCAAGCTCTATAGAGGTTTCAGTTCAGTCAGCTATCCCCAGGGCCAAAGCAGCACAGGGAAAGTGGCTCCCCACCTCTGAGTACGTGCCCAGAGCGAGGGGAGGACTTGTTGGGAGCCATCTTTACAGACTCCATGCCACGGCCAGGGGGGAAAGGCAGTCGCAATTCCATGACTGGATTACATTCCAATCTGGACGTATTCCCCACTGAATAAAGTGGCTACATTCACTTTTTAAAAGCTAAATGTTTTACAATATTTTGAAAATGTTACTACAGCATATTGTTAAAGATTTGACAGAATCTGTGAAGGGTGGCATATTTGGGGATAGCTCTGAAGTATATGCCTCTGAGCGTGAATACGTGCACACACATTTGATTCCTCCCCTAAAGGTGTTAATTTCATAGTTTCTGAAGGCATGCTGGAGTACATTTATACTTGATGTCTTTTTACAAATAGTAATTTTTGTTTCTGTGAAGCAGTTTGTTCTCCATCGTACTGGGGTTGCTTAGAAGCCTGAGCACTCCAAATCTCCAAATGTGCGTAGCAGAGCTTCTGGAGAACAAGTCATCAAGGGTCAGGTGGTCAGTGGGCGTCCCAAGTCCTTGATTGCAAGGAATCTAGCAGGTACTCGGTGAGAAAGGCACACTTTCTTTCACTTTAAATGTGGAAGCATAAACGCTTTCAGTCCCGCCTTACATAGCTTTGTTAGGAAGTCAAATCCTGACCAGAAGCTTCGTCTCCGTGTTGGAATTTTTCTTCCCTCAGTAGTTCAAGCCGATGTGAATGGTGGTCAGCAGATCTGCAGAGGTCATACAGAGGACAGTGGCACACCGAGCCAAGACCAGCCTGCAAAAAATAAATGGCCAACAGGTTCAGGTTACCAGGAGCTAGGTAGGCGAGTTCTAAGGAAAACTGTGTACTCGTTTGACTTCTTTCTACAGTTATTCACTTAGACTGTTAACATAGGTCCATAGAAGAGATTCAGGCCTTATTATTAGTGAAATTAACATGTCAAAGCCTGGGATCATTATCTCCTCTTCAGTATGTCTAAAAGAGGAGAGACTAATTCAGGAATATTGACTTTTCTGTGTGCTCATTTTTCTGTTTCTATTCTTCCAACAGTGTATGTTGTAAACTTAAGTAACTTTTGACTTTGGAGGTAGTTCCATGCTCTTACGGACTTAGCTTCTCCTCCCTGTGTCACTTTCCCCAACTCCCACGCTTCTTTAGCACCCATCACCCAGGGGACTATAGTGTATTCCTATGTTGATCTTAAAACTTCTGCTCCAGAACTTCATGTTTGTGCTTAGTCCTTCGCCAGTAAAATACCAAATCCTTAACCCTTATACCCAGCTTCGCACTGCTTTTTGTACTCTGTTGTTTGCCAGCTCATGAGCTTGGCTTACAGACTCTGAGGGTCTGATATTTATCAACGCCCTTTGGAATGGAGGTGTGTAAATTACTACAGCAGATTCCTTTGGCATGATGGTGTAAGACTGAAAACAGGAAAGCAGGTAGAAACTTGACTTTGCTCTCTCATTTGGGTTTTATTTCTATATGGCTTCAGTCAGGTTGTGATCTTTGGCTGGACATAACTGAGAGTATGAAAGGGGTGTGTGTGTGTGTGTGTGTGTGTGTGTGTGTTTGTGTGTGTGTGTGTGTGTGTGTGATATTTTGCCAGTCTGCTACCTCTGGAAAATGCACTAGGGACCAATTTCACAGGGTTCTAGTGAAAGTTAAATGAGAAAATAGGTAAGATATGTTGAGAAATGGAAAGCAGTTGGAGACTAGGTAATGATATATTGCTTATTCTTCTAATTCTTCTAATTTGTAAAGATTTTTAAAGATCTGTGTCTAGCAGCAAGAATATTTGTCTGTCCTGGGCAGTGCAGAGGCCATGCATGTGAACTGTGACCTGACATAGATCTCAGTGTAAAAAAGAAGTTTTTACATTCTATCTTTAAAAAGGAAAATAAAGACCAATCCAAATGTTAGTTTTGCTTCATTTGGCAACCAGTATCATGAGCCTGTTCTTTTAGTGTTGGATGCAGAGATACATGGAAAATAGCACCATTTATCTCAGATGCTCCCGAGCACCCTGACTGCAAGGTGAGAGAGCCGTTACCGGGGCCGTTTGGCTGAGCCCTGGGAGTCACCTAAAGTTCCGAACCCTCAGTGTCTCTCTTGTTCCCATAGCTTCCTGGAGCCTCACACGGATAGTGAAAGTGGCCTTGGCCCTGGAGAAGGCCCTGGAGGAGCAGCTAGTTATCTCCCTACCTTCTGCCCTTGGTTGGGAGCAACCCGCAGGGTGTGGGGGCTGCCAGCATGGGCTGCTAGAATCTGGGGATGTTCTTGGAGTGACTCACCAGTGAGAATAGATGTGGGAGGGTTTCTTTATCTGTAGCGATTCTCCCCAGAGTTATTTTCTCCAGAGTGACATCACAGAATTCAGAATTCAAAGCAGTGCTTCTTGCTGGAATCCTGCTGGTGTGACAAGAAGGACCTGCCACAAGCACCTACCTGGCAGCCTTTGTCTGGCGCAGCTCTTACCTGTGTGTGCAGCTCCCACCTGCATCCAGGAGCTTGAGTATCGTCATTACTTTCACCCCGAGTTGTTATCTGGCATCAAAAACACAACTGTTGGGCTCATTCCTTACAGGTTATCAGGCTTTTTCAAGTGTGGTTATCATCATCGTCATCCCACGTGGGAGGACAAAACTGGGTATAAAGCCATCCCTGTTCACTTAATTGAAGAGGTGAGCTTATGGCTAGAGCCGAGGATGGTGACTCTTAACTAAGGGAGGGTCGCCTTTCAGGAGTAAGATTTCCATCAGTACCATTAGCTCTGCACCAGCCCATCCTTGCCCAGGAGTCTGGCGGAAGTAGTTGTTAGCTGGCTGCATAAGCTCAGCCTCCACTTTTAAATGAGAATGTCTGGAGACTCTTGTAGTAATTAGGGCTGTTTTTAGTGAACCTGAAATACAGTGTCATGGTAACTGCACAGGCCTGAAACCTGGCAAATTGGTCGCAAATACTGGCTCAGCTACTCACAAACATGTGGTCTTGGTGAATTTCTGAGGCTACTTTGCCTCGGTTTCCCTTTCTCTGTGGTATAGAGAATGCTAGTAATTGGCTGCCGCCTTATAGCTGTTGTGAGACTCAAACACGTTAGTGTGTGTAAAGGCCTTAGTAAACTAGTTAGTGACACGTTCACCCCAAGTGAATGCCCGTTGGTATTGTGGTCATCATCAGAGCAGCAGCCCAGAGGCGCACAGGCCTCGCACCCATGCTGCTACCGCTTGTGAACATGGTTCACTGGGCTTTCCTGATTTGGTGGGGTTGGTACACAGTTTCTTACAGATGTAAGAAATTACATCTTAATTCCCCAAACTCTACCAATAATTACATACATAGCTCTTATCTTTTTATTTTGAATCTTAAAATATTTGTGTTACTATGGTTGGTTGTTTTTCTCTTTTGACCCAACCAGGTATCTAGTCTGTATAAAGTGTGTGTCTTTAAAAAAGACTAGAGCCAGGGAGATAGCTCAGTGGCATAAACACTTGCCTGGCAAGCATAAGGTCCTGAGTTCAATCCATGGTACAAAAAAAAAAAAAGAATGAAGGAGCCAGGTGTGGTGGTGCATACCTATAATCTCAGAACTTTAGACGGCTAAGGCAGCAGAACTGCAGGTTCAAATCCAGCCTGTGCAACTTTTTGACTTAATGAGAGCCTGTCTCAAGAATAAAAAGTGAAAGAAAAAAGGCTGCATATATAATAGTTCAGAATAAAGCACTGGGTTCAATCCCCAGCACAGTGAAGGAAGATCAAAGAATAATGATTTAGGATATGATATATATTATTTTAGTGAATATAATATGCTGGGGGGTTTTAATATTATTTGTTTGTTTGGTACAGGGTCTCACTATGCAGCTCAGACTCATAATGATCCTCCTGGCTCAGCCTCTCCAGCGTTGGGATTGCAGGTGTGCATCACCATGCTCAGTTTCAGTGGTTTCAAGTTCTGGGGCCAGCACGGCATGTAGTACTGGGGACCAAACTCAGGTCTTTGTGCTTGCCAGGCACACACTTAGACAGTGGAGCTGTCTCCCCAGTCCCTATGCTGTATTTCTATGAAAGTATAGAGTTTTTAAATCCCCACCATGGAAGTAAACAGATTTTTTAATTCATCAAATATAAACTGATATCTGTGGACAGAATCCTGTTTCTTCATGAACCACCACAGAGAGGCCAAGAGACAGCAGACACGGACCATGGCCTCAGTGAGAGTCGCTGGGTAGACCAGTGCGTCTCTAACTAAAACAAAAGAATGTACAAAAGTTAGGTAGATTTCAATTTATATTTTACTCTTTAAAAATAGTCAGTAGGTTATCAAATTAAAATTCAATTCCTCAGTTTATCCCTCCATGTTAAAACTTTTTTCAGAGCAATATAAAAATTTAACTATCAAATATGAAACTATATAAATACAGAAACATAAAAATACAGATTTTATTAGCTTGTAAAATGTCTTTTGCATAACCCTACATAATTCAGCACCATGAAAAATGATTAATAAATTTGACTACATAGAAATCTAAAATAACTGCATTGGAAAAACCAGAGAACCAGTACAGATTAAGTTGAAAGACAAACTGAAGGCAATATTTGTGGCACCAATAAAATAAAAGTGACTAATATGAAAAGATCTTTTAAGTCTATGGGGAAAGAAAACTCCGATTGACAAATGGACACATTTGTGACCAGGCAATTGAGAAAACAAAGCATACAAAAAGCCAAAGGCCAGGGGTGGGGATGGGGGTGGGGGTGGGGGTTGGGGGGGGGACGGACCCTCAGCAATGAAGCAAACCACACCAAAACTCACCCTCCCATGTGCACCCACAAAAATAACAAAGCAAGGCAAAATAATTTTCGCCCCTCAGATTTGGCAAGAGCAAGTCTGACTCATGTTCTACTCCGGAAATGTCAAGTCAGAACAGTTGTTCTGGGGCGCAAAATAGTAGTAGATATCACAAATTTACATGATCATGCCTTTTACCCCAGAGGGCTACCTTGAGCATTTTTTTTAAATAAGAAATAACAATATGATAGTTTCAAAACACGTTAGTAGTGCATTCATAATAATTGATATATTGAATATTGTTGTCCTCATAGTAGTTATACAGAGCACAGGGTGTAGACTTGATAAATTTTCTAATCCATATTAGTAGGGGAGGAAAAAAAGAAAAAAAAAAATCTCTCCTCTTTGTACAAAGAGAAGAATGTCCAGCGTTCCATAATTATAGTGGGTTACTGGTGAAACTGGCAATGTTGGAGGCTGTTGGTATAAAATGCTCTCAACTTTTTTTTTTTTTAAATTTATGTACTTGGTACAGGGTCTTGCTACACAGCTCAAACTCCTTCTGTCCCAGCCTCCCCAGCAGGCTTGGGCGTGGTAAACCCACATGCAGTACTGGGGATCACACCCGGGCCTTTGTGCTTATCAGGCAGGTGCTTAGACCACTGAACTATCTCCCTGCTCTTTGAGCAATTTCTGATCAAGAAATAACTGGACAACCTGTGTGTGGTACAAACCTGTGTGCCCAGAGGTCCGTGAGGCAGAGCCAGTAACAATTAAGGCACTCCACAGATGTGGAATGAGGTCTGGAATGTATTAGTAAATGAAAACATAAAGGAACTTTACACAGCATATCTTATATGTAAATTTTGTTCAATATATGTGTAAAATTCTGTGTGAATGCATAAGAGAAATGTTTGAAGTCAGCCCACCAAAATTTTAGCAGTAGCATCACTCTGTGTTGCAGCCTTGGGTGATTCTTGATGTCTTCTTTACATAGTTCTACGTGATTTGAAACTTTTGTAGTTAACATTTATCATTCAGTGCAGCTGTTTATTTCAATAAGTATCATTTTAATGTTTCCATTTTCTGAAGGGCTTCAGTTATATTTTGAGTGCAATTTGAAATCCCGCCCCTAGGAGAAGCCTCTATCAATAGAAGTGGCCTCAGGGTAACAGGGATCTGATTGATAGATATGTTTCCCCGGGTAGACACAGATGATCCCAGGTGCCCACTGGTTTGATTTAAAATTTAGCATTTCATTTCAGCCTATGGAACAGTTGCTGACTGCCTTGTGTGCCTTAGGCACCATGCTGGGCATCCAAGTCTCTGCCTATAAGGAATTGATAAAGGAACCATAGGTGGGCGTGTTCACACAAAGTATCAGGAGCCTGTGGCAATAATGCGAGTCTCTCCTGGCAGCAGTGTGGGAAGACCATAAAGAGCAAGATTAAACTCTCTCCTGGTCCTAAAAGATGAAGAAGGAAAAGAGCCAACTGAGGTTGGCAAGGAGTTTATGCTGAGGGACAGTGTGCCACTGAGAGCCAGGGAAGCTTGAGCAAACCAGTGGAGAGAGGACTAGGAAAACACTAAGGAGGAAGTCTTACTCCAAATTTTACATTGTAAATTTTTTTCCACAACACTGAAAAGTTTACACAGACAGTGCAAGAATCATATTAGGCATGTGAAAGTTGGCTGAACTTTAGGAATACACTAGACAAATTGTAGGGTGGATTTAATGCTAATTCCTTAAATAGCCAGCTACACCACAGGTTAGATAATTGTTGGCCCTTAGGTAATCATTGCAGAACACAGTCTTGCAAGTGTGTTGAGCTGAATTATCATTAAAGCATGGTCAAACCAGCTGAGACAGGGTGTAATGGTGTGGTGTCTGACCTTGTAGGATTTCAGGTAGCTGTTATTTATTGTACATTCATTATTATATGTCGGCATCCTAAAGTAATACTACTCAGTATGTTGTATGTCACATGTAGACATTCATGTATGCGCCTCTTGTGCTGCAGGTAAAGCCTGATTCTTCTAATCCATTTTTAGAGAAGATTGGGACATGGTGTGAGGTGTCCGTGGCATGTCCATCTCCATGTGACAGATGGAGAGTCTACAACTTACCCATCCCGCATCTCTCAGCATTCTTCAGCTGTGAACTATTTTCAGTTGCATAGTTTGTGATTATAAATTAGTGTCACAGTTTGTGTTTCTGATAACAGCATTCTAAACAGTGAGGAAATTTGTTTCATCCAGTTAAGTGTTCCTAAGGTAATAACTTTCAGTCAGGGTTTATTGATTGGCCAGTTATATGGTTAGAAAGCTTCCATTGGTGTGTTCCTGAACAGGTGGTGTGCTTCTGTTGGAGGTGGATACAAAAGAAAGAAAATTAGGCAGCCTCGCCCTTGGAGAGTTTAACTTGTTTGGAAAAAAAGACAATATTTAGGTAGAAGAAATCATTCAGCAAGAAATTGAGATTTGAAAACATGTAGCAAAGTGCTACTTTAAATATCTCTTGGCCCAAAATATCCATCAGAGGACAATTCCACTGTTGGTCTGAGTGGTTGTGTCCCTTGAAAATTCTTTTTTTTGGGGGGTGGGGGGGAGTCTACAGGGTGTTCAGGGTCTCCCTACTAGATGGGACTCAGTGATCCACCTGTGTTCAGCCTCCCAAGAGCTGGGATTACAGGTGTGCACCACCACATCCAGACTCAATTGCCATCTCAGCATGGTGGGGGGCTGGCACGACAGGCCCTGGGATCAAACTGTTGTTTTCCCCCTTCCTCTATACCGTCTCTTATTCCTGCACATCTTCTTGTTCCTCAAGGATTCCAGGCTCCACTTCCCTATGTTTCTTGCCTGCTCTGGGCTGTGGTCCCACTTGCCACCCTTCTCACCTCAGGCATATTCACTACCCCCTTCCCCAGTAGGAGTGAGGCCCCTGAGAGGAGAGAACTGATAGACAAGCATAGCTTTCTGTGGACGCAAAACAAAAGGAAAAAAGGGGGTGCGGCAATATGCCATTCATTTTTCTTTATTTGCTTGCTTGGGGCTTACTTATTTGTTTATTTTGAGGCAAGGCCCCACTACGTAGTTTAGGCTGGCTTTGAACTCACTGTGCAGGCCAGGCTAACCTCGTGTTAGGGGTGATCTTCCTGCTCAGCCCCACAACTGCTGGAATTACAGATGTGCACCACCATACCCAGCTGCTCCCTCATGTTTCAGTGCTCAGCCAATACCACCATTACCACCTTATAGCATCCATAACCTGCAGGGTGCTCAGCAAAAAACACTCTTCGTGTCCAGGAAAAATCTTACAGAAGAAGAAAATCACTAGTATTATGATGTAGTAAATGGGTAAGCTTCTTTTCAGGCACACTCGGCATTTTGTAGAAAGCAGATCTTTTGGAGATTTGATTCCCCTCCACAGATGGAGGGGAGAAGTTGACCAAAGATGAATCTTAGAAGATGAGACTATAAAGACTGTCAAAGGCCAGTAAGATAGCTCAGTGGAATAAGCACCTGCTTAGGCAAGCACAGGGACCCTGGTTCAATCCTGGCACCATATGCTTCACCTACCCCTCCCGTGGGCACATCAAGCCTGCTACAAAGACCTGGTGTGGTAACGCACACCTATAATTCCCAACGCTGGGGAGACTGAAAACAGGAGGGTCAGTACGAGTCTAAGCTGAGACCCTGTACTAAATAGAAGAAAAAGAAAGAAAAAGAAAGAAGGAAAGAAAGAAAGACAGACAGACAGACAGATAGATATCAAGTAGTCACCTGGAAGGGGCAGGAACAGGAGCAGGTAACAGAAGGGTGGTTAGAATGGCGCTTAGAAGGCCACAGCCAGGCCACCCGTAGAGCATGCAGGAAATGGAAATGGAAATGGTAGCCCCTAGGCCCTCGCCAGGTGAAAGAGGTGCTGAAATCCTGGCACGGGGTGTATTTCAAGGATGAAATCAGCAGTGGGTTGACTTGTTCATAGGGAGTGGTTGCCTCATGTAGTGACATGGGCTGTCTCAAGAAACTGACACAATGAGAGTATAAAAGGTAGGGAGCCTGACACCTTGTGCTTCTGATTGGAGGCGTGTCTCGCCGTACTTGTGCTGCTACACCTTCCACACCTCAGTGCTACTCCATGGGGTCCTGTGGGGAGCTGCACTCACCCTCTGGTTTGATCAGGTTAGAGGTCCCTAACCCAGGCCTTCAGCTCTAGGCATCCTCTCAGAAGAGTAGCTCTCCTCTAGCAAGAGGGCAGGAGAGGAGGTGTGCCACGATCTTGTGGCTGTCCTCCCTGTGTCTCCTTTAACCTGCTGGCGTGGGGCTCTGTGGACCTTTCAAACTTTGCTGTAGGTTGAAAGCCTTAGAAGTTCTTTTTTGCTATTCACATTCTTTTTGAGGAAACAGAAAGGAAGGTCAGCTTTTCAGAACTTTGAACTTCGGAGACGTCTTAATCTACATTTGAATAGAACCATGGTGGTGCATGTCTGTATCCTACCCAGTCCTGGGCAACTTAACAACTTGGTGAGACCCTGCCATAAAATTAAAAAGAAATTGAAGAGCTTACAAATAGGTTGTGCTCATCAGCACAACCTTAGCACACACTCAGTAATGCCTACTTGATTTATATCTATGAAAGGATGCCAGGTAGATACGTGAAAAACTAGTGCACTAACTTTATATATATACTTATTTAGGTGCCAAGTGTCAAAAGTGTGTTTTGGGAGGGTTTTTTTGGTGCCAAGAATTGAACCTAGGGCCTCAAGCTTTCCAGGCAGGCACTGTGCCCCTGATCTAAACCCCCTAACTACATAAATTGAAAACTCAGTAGATAGTTTTACAGTGAACTATAGCTTTAGCCCCATCTTTGAGAAACATTTATCTGTATACAACATACTTTTCAAGTACATGTGTCTCTAAAAAGCATTTGAACAAAATATTTGGTTCTCTTTTCTGTAATTATCCTTTAAAATCCTCATGAATATGTTTGGTCTGCTTTTCGTTATAGTATGTGTAGCATTCCTCTGCGTGCGCATGTCTTGTTCTCTGTTTCTCATGCTAATACATACCATTTCTAGTTTAAAAGCTGTACAGCTATGAGTTCCACAGTTTAAGCTGCCATGCTACTAGAAATACCTAGTGCTTTCTCTTTCAGCTGTTTACCTACTTCTAGGGACAGGTAGCTCTTTGCAGCATTGTGGAGTTTCAGAGGAACCAATTCTTTGCCTGTAGAAACTGGCACCTTGTGCACGCATACACTGAGTAAGCAATCACAGTGAAAACTTCTACTGTCACGCATACACGTGAAGAGGATGGAGAAGGTCCTACGGGTCACATCTCCAACTTTGCATCCTCAGGCTATCTATGAAATCGTGACTCAAACTTGATTTGAATTTAATTGGACTGCTCAGGTGTCCTTATGAGTGAAGGTTCATGCCATTTTCCCCAGGAGAATTATTTAGAACAGCTTCTCCAAATAAACTGAGCAGCGTGCATTACTAAAATAGACTCACTCCGTCCTGCAGGGCTGTGGCAGTGAGCGTGTCCATGTGTACTGCACTGCCTGTCCTTGAGCTATGGTGGAGCAGAAGCTCGCCTGCGTCCCGGCTCATTGTTCCTGGAGAGCGCTTCTCTGTGGCAGCTGGAACACACTTTAGTCTCAGGGGGCAGGAAATAACTTGGCAATTCCTGTCACCTGAAAACGTTTGTGCTGTATGCAGATGAAGTTTTTGTGGAAAGACACTTGTCACAGCCAAGGAGAGCAGACCAGTGCCGCCACCAGTGTCCCAGTGGCTTTGGCTCCCATCTGTGGAAGGGAAGTTGTGAGTGTTTCTCCTTACGTATTGAAACTGTTGTTTTGCCACAAAGTATAGTTCAGATGTGTTTTTCCATTGGAAAAATTCAGTGGCAGTGCTTATAACACGGAATTGCTTGAACTGAATACAACTACATCCACTTTTGGCCTTCTGTCAGTGATTTTGCTGCCACTAAAATCTTTCTAACAGTTGTGTGCCCCAGGTAAAATCAACACCCCACAAGCCAGCTTCAGTCCAGTGATGAGTTGAAAAAAACACCAGCTCTTATTGAAAAGCTATTTATAGTTTAACTGACTAATCAGAAAGATCTCAGAGGCATATCATTCATGAACCGCGGCACAGCACAGTGCAGTCTTCTCCATGAGCCTGTAGCCCTCTGCATTCTTGTGGCCTTTCGTGTTTCTTTCTTTCAGCTACCTCAGAAATCTCTCTGCTCTCTCATCTTTGCAACTTTCCCACCAGCCCAGCCTCCTTCCTTCTGGCGGGCTCTGTTCTCCTCTCATTAGCTCTGCTCTCCCACTTGGGTGGAAAGCTGGCTCTCTCCCTAACCTCCTCACCCTGCTCCAATCTGCATCACAAAAGCACACCCCCATCTGGCCAGGCTCTGCCGGGTGATAGCTTGGGGGAGGGGTCCCAGGTTGCTCCATGGTGCCGCCTTCTCTGTCGTGGCTATTATCCCAGATTTTCTTTACCAGAAATTCACTTAAGTCAGAACCCAATTAAGGGAATTAATTCAGATGGACATTAAGAATATGCTTCTTCCTACACACACACACACACACACACACACACACACACACCCCATTGCCCAGATAGTTATGTTGGAAAGGCAGCTGCACTGAGGATGAATCTCAGGAATGATCATGAAACTTCCTAATCCTAACCAGCCATCCTGTAAATTTGTGAGAATGGTCACAGAGGGCAGTGCTCCAGGTGAGTCAGCAGAAATGCATCACCAGTTCATGATGGAGTTTTGTCAGTTTTGTCTATGAAGAAGTGCCTATGAGATACTTTATGAGTATCTTTTCATGTTTTGTTACTGCTATGTAATTTGCCCCACAAAAGATTACTGCATATAGAGAGACAGACAGACACAAACACAAGCAGACAGAGACAGACACACAGAGACAGAGACAGAAAGGGAGAGAAGTCTCCCTTATTTTCCATGCTGGAAAAATAAGATTATCTGATTTGGATTACTGATTTTCGAATATGTACATATACTTAATGAGATGTTTTGGGGATGGGACCCAAATCTAGACACTGATAGGTTTTCCATGGTGGCGCAGCAGAGAAACAGGCAGAAGGAAAAGGGGAAAGGTGCTTTATTTTCTTCTTGGAGGACACGGAGAGAATTCGGGGAAGATAAGGAATTCTCTGAATTGGATTAAAGGGAGGCTGAGGCTTTTATGGCCTTTTGCCAGGGGAGGGGCTTGAGGAGGATGTTTAGATTTACCTGAGGAGCTGACTGGGGCCTTTCCTAAGGTGACAGGACAGGTGAAAGGAAATTGCACCCTGGGCTGAGTTGGAGAAGAAGGGGGAGGTGTCTTTGGGAAGATAAGCTGTTGTTTTAAGGGCGTCAGCCATATTAGATGACCACCATAATGATTTAGCAATTCATACTAGGGCCAGAACCTATCAGACACAAGCTTCATTTATGTTTCAGATAGGCATTGTACCTATCTAAAGACAGTTTTAATTATAGCCTGAAGGTAGTTTTATGCAATACTTTTAATAATTTTGTGAATGGAGATAATGTGTCCTGGTGTGAAATTTTCCACTATGGCCTCAAGTTAGTACTTAAAGTTTTGGATTTTGGAGCATTTTGAATTTCAGATTTCCAGATAAAGGATGCTTAGTGTGTGTGTGTGTGTGTGTGTGTGTGTGATCTTTTAAATACCTAATCTGAAAAGGTTAATCTGAACTTTTATGGAAAGGATATATCTTGTAAGGTGTACTATTCCTTCAAGTTTTGTTAAAAAAATCAAGAGAGATTTTTTAAAATCAAAAATTCACTGTACTGTTCATTTGTGGAAACTCTAGTGAGTACCTGGACATGGAGTCAGCCTGCCTGAGTTTAAAGCCTGGCCAGCCACTGTTCCAGACAGGAGCAGTAGAGGAGTAGATGCTGCCTGCTTCAGTTTCCTTCTCTCTGATGGAAAACTAGTACTTCCTACTTCCCTGCACTGTTCTGACCATTAATGGGACACCGGATGCCACCTTTCAGAACTGGACCCAGAACATTAGAAAAGCTCTGCAAACGATAGTACTCATTTCTCCTCTTCTTACCTTTCTTCCTCTTTACCTTAGTGACTGATTTTATTGCTTGGTCTTAATGCTAAGGACATATATACAGTGGCAGTTGTATAGCAGCACACTTTAAAACAAAGTTATCTTTTCTTTATTTATTTTGTTTTAGGGAAGGGTCTACAGGATGTTCAGGGTCTCACTACAAGATCAGACTCATAGTGATCTACCTGTTTACAGCCTCCGAAGAGCTGGCATTACAGACATGCGCCACCACGCCCAATCTCTATTGCCATCTCAGCACACCCAGGGGCGGGGCCAACATGGCAGGCCCGGGGATCAAACCCCTAGTCCCTGTGCCTGCTTGCAGGTGCTTTAATCCCCTGAGCTGTTTTGTAGGCCCCCAACGAAGTTATCTTTTAAAATAAACTTTTGCCAGGGAGATAGCTCAGTGGCATAAGCACCTGCCTGGCAAGCGTAAGGTCTTGAATTCAATCCCTGGTATGGGAAAGAAAAAAAAAAGTTTAGGTTTAAAAAAAGTAAAATAAAATAACAAGCTCTTGCAAAGTCACTGTATTAATTACAGTATGTTGGAGAAAACTTGTTTTCTTCTGTTAGATGCAATGGTAGTAAAATTGGCACTGTAATGAAAGCCTTAAAATACTTTGTTATTCTCTCAATCCCTATTTGGGGAGTATGAGGATAGTATTCTTCAGTGATTAAGGCTTCTAAAAGATTATTTTTGTGATATTATCTATGAAAATTAGATGCACTTACAATTTACATTCATATCTTTGTGGTTTATAAAATTTGTGCAAATCTGAATCCATTTATATGTTATGACTGTAATATCTCTTAAACTATTTCCTATGCTTTGTAGTTTAAACAAAACAAAATTTAATATAGTAGTTAAGAGCAGCCTCTGCTTGAACCCAGCTCTGCTGCCTGACCAGCCCACTGGGGACCGTATTATAATAAGCAGTTATACTGCAGGGCTAATGGGGCTGATGGGAGGATTAAATCAACACAGGGTCGAGGACAGATGCCTGGATAGGCTTTGATCCCAAGTGTGTCAAGGGAAACAGGATCCCTGTGGAAAATAGCAGAGAAGATTTAACTGACCTCAGACTTTTCAAGAGTCCAGCTTAATGAAGAACCAGCTCCACCCGGAGTGTCAGAACAGAGTGGGCTCTTGAGGAATCAGATAAATTGCTGTCACAACAGTGAGGCATGCCCCTGCCCAAAGAAGTCTGAATCCTCAGTCCAAAGGGTTTCTTTTCTTTTTTTATTATTGTTATTGTTGTTGTTGTTATTGCAGTACTAGGGACTGAACCCTGGCCTGGCACGTACCCAGCCCCCATTCTGTTTCTTAACAAAATTATTACTGTGTAGGACCAAAGTGAAGCCTCCTCATCTTATGCAACCTTGGCCTGTGGAGTGCTTTCCTGAAGGAATGCAGGGTGGATCTGGTGTTGTGTCATTTGTCAGAACTTGTCAGAAGATGGATGTTCTTGGTCCCTTAATGACCAGGTAATAGTTCTTTGGTCACTGAATAATGAACCTCAAATGAATGCAGGAAATGTGTTGTCCAGTTTGCGAGGTGATTAAGTGATTCAGGATGAGGCCTGCAAGTCCAGCTTAATTATTAAAGGTGCTACAGTGAGAGGATCCATCCTGGTGATCCACCCTGTGGACCCGAGCCCCGACTTCACCCTCCTCTTGTAGCTGAGGAGAGTTCTCATTTCTTCCTCTCTAAAGGAGACAAAGCTAAGTGACCACACTACCCAGAGGCTAGGCTGAGTGCCACAGAGGTGGCGAGGGCAGCACCAGCGGCAAAGTCTTAGACTGTGCCCAGGGCTTCAGTATGTGGACAGGGGCTGGGATTGCTGGTGTACATCCGTAATCCCAGCACTCTGGGACGCTGAGGCAGGAGGTTGCATGTTCAGCACAGCCTGGGTAACTCAGCAAGACCCTGTCTCAAGATACAAAGTGAGAAAGAGCTGGGAGTATGGCTCAGTGCAAACAGGGGTCCTTGAGTCAGTTCCCAGTGGGAGTAGGCAGAGGGAAAGGGAGAAATAAAGGACAAAGGTTACAGAGAGACATTTGCACAGGAGGAAGTACTGGAGAATGACCATCACACAGGAAGCACTGTATCACTAGTGAATTTTAAAAGATCAAACTAAAAATATTAGATGTGTTTTGCATCCTTCAATTCATTGTATATTTGTAAAAAGGATAATAACCTTCATCAGTGAGAGTACACTACAATGGTTCTTACACCATTACCTTAATCATTTTGTGTTGCTCTATCAAAACAGCATAGACCAAGTAAATTATAAACAATAGAAATGTATTTCTCAGGCCAGCCAGATGGCTCAGCAAACTAAAGCGCCTGCTTAAGCAGGCACAGTGATCAGGATTCACACTCCGGGGTGCATTTGAGACCAATGATTGAGACTGGGCTTGGTGGTGCGCACCTGTAATCCCAGCACTTGGGAGGCTGAAAACAGGAGGATCATTATGAGTCCCACCTGTGTAGTAAGATCCTGTAGACCTTGTACTAAACACATAAAGAAAAAGAAAAGAAAAAATAAATTTATTTCTCATATTTCTAGAGACGGAGTTCAAGATCAAATCACTGGCATTTGATACCTGTCTTCTTGCTACATTCTAATGTGGCAGAAGGCCAAGATAAAAGGGAAAGAGAGATGGACGCATGGTATTAGTCCTTTTTATAAGAGCATTACTCCCAGGCATTGGAGAGAATCCTTACAACTTAATCCCTTCCTGGAGCCCCACTTCTTAAAATCATTAGCATGGGAATTAAGTTCAGAGGATGAGTTTTAGAGGATGCACCATCATTCAAAGCACAGCAGCTGTTAGGTCAATAATGAACACCACCACAGGTCATTTTATCTCTGATTTAAATGTAGAGAGGCAGGGCCCCGGAGATAGCTCAATGGCATAAGTGCCTGCCTGGCAAGCACAAGGTCCTGAGTTTGATCCTCCTGTACAAAAAAAAAAAAACTTTAGATATAGAAGCATTAGTTTTCCTTAGTGAAAAAGGATACAAAAGATATATGGGAATTGCTATCTTAATGATATTAACTATTAATATATTGAGGTTATAAGATATCATAAAGGAGGATATGATTTTTATACTTCTAGTAGAAAGCAAATGGTTAGATATTTCTTATGTCAGTCTCCACAGATTGGGGCTGGGGAGATAGCTCTGTGGCACAAATGCCTGCCTGGTAAGTACAAGGTCATGAGTTCAAACCCTGGTCCTGAAAAAAAAATCTCCACAGATTTGAAAATCTAAAAACATAATCTTTATGCTTGACACTTTGGAACAACTCATTTTTCAATCACTAGTACTGAATCAAATGATGGAATCTTCATGGAGGCTGGAGATTTGGCTTAGCAGTAGAACGCTTACCTAGCAAGTTAGAAGCCCTGGGTTCAGTCCTCAGCATCAAAAAAACAGAAAATAAACCTGTCCTAATCTTCAGATTATTTTCTTTTATTAGGTTAATTTGAAACAAATTCTGGAAAGAAATGAAATATTTTCTATTACATATGCCAGAGCCTTGTTTTTAAAATGTTCAAAGCATTAAGATTAGGCAGTTTATAATTATCCTAGAGATTACTTAATAATTATTACATTGGAACTGACCAAATCACTTTCTACAAGTAAGGACAGACTACTATAATTATCATAAAAGACTACCTGATTCAGAGAATTGATATGCATGGTGCCTGAGTTGCCTCAACTGAAGGTCTACTTTACATATAAGACTTATCCAAAGTTAGCATCACTCTAGTGAACTGTAGTGGTGAAATGGGATCCCTCTGTGCGTGCTGAGAGATGTGCTTCCGCACAAGAACGGGTTTTCTTTGATCACTGCTTCTTGGCCTCCTCCATGCACCCCCCCCCCCCCACACACACACACCTAGCGTGGTGTGCACTGGGACTAGACAGGTGAGTGCTTTCTAGATGAGGACTGTGGTGGGGCCAGGCGTGGAGCTGATAGGATCAGAGCCTTCCCTATTCTCTACTCCTTAGTGACGCTGCAATCAGACTTCTGTTCAGGCCAACAAATATTAATCACTGAACTATTGCTACAAAACTGAGAAACAGAGGGCTGGAAAGATAGCTCAGTGGTCTACGTGCCTGCCTAGTAAGCGCAAGGACCTGGGTTCGATCTCTGGTACCACATGCTCAGCCCACCACTGAAGCCAGGCATGGTGGTGCATGCCTATAATCCCAGGGCTGAGGAGGCTGAGATAGGCAGATCACTGTGAGTCCAAGCTGCATGATACCCTGTGCCAAATAAATAAATAAATCTTTTTTAAAAACAATGAGAAACATGAAACAGTATTTTGGTGATAAGATGAAAAAGGAGAGACAAATTTAAAAGCATAGCACAATGTTGTGTGAGTTAAGTTTGTGGGCTCTAAAGTCAAATTGCCCAGGTTTCTGTCTCTGCTCCACATTGTCAAACTGTGTGAAATGAGAAAGGTGGACAAAAAAAAAAAAGTATATGGGAGATATTCACTGAAAATTTTCCAAACTTGATCGCATCTCACTCTATGAAGGAAACTCAGCAACTCCCAAAAGCCTGCAGACAGGTAGAACCGGCTTGTCCAAAGGCCACCTTATTGCCATAAGTCCCTGTAAACTTCCAGTCTGCCCTCTCAACCCTGGCCTCCATTTTTTTCATTTATATGTATCCCTTTACAAGTACACCAATTAGGGATTCTGATTTAGCAAGAATTATTTTTTGATTGGGAAAAAGAGAAAATCTGAGAAACAAACTTTGCGAAATGCTGTCAGAGATATGCCATAGTGGAACTGATGACAGAGGCAAGGGGGTAGGTGGAGAAGCCGAAGAACTGGAGGCATATGGAGTGGCTATGTGCAGAGTTAGGACCTGTTGAGCTGAGGATGTTTTTTGAAAAAAAGACAAACTTCGTTTAGAATACTGACCCAGGGCAATATTTCCATCTAGGAAAAGCCCAGAGACTGTTTCCTTTCCTGTTTTCTCTCTGCCTGGATCACAAGACTATCTTGTCCAAGACCTGGCACCAGGGTTATTATACTTTAAATGATAAACCTCAGCACTGTTAAATGGGTTTCCTGGGAGTAACACAGAAAGAAAATCATCTCTCCTTAAGCACTTTGAGGTATTAACCATTCATATGTTGGAGTTTTTGTTGTGTCTTTATTCTCACGTTCACTCATTGTTAGAAAATGCCAGTAGCTTAATTCCCAAGTAGATGTTTGATTTTTCCACATTTCCCTTTCCGAATGGTCGGAGAGTCATTAAACCTGAAGAGATTGACCCTTTGTGGGTCTACTGCCCCTGGACAGCTCATGGGCCATACTCAGTGTCTTAGTTATTCTTCTCTCGTTGCTGGGACAAATACCCAACACTCAAAAAGAGGGAAGGAAAGGTTTATTTAGCTCACAGTTACTGGAGGTTTCAGTCCATATTCAGCTGCCTCCAAGGCAAAGTGGCATATGGCAGGGGGCAACTTTTCATGGTGGCAGCTAAGAGCAAGAGAGCAGGGAGAGCCAGCAGCAGTTCAAGCAGCTACCTTCTCTTCCCACCTTATACTGAAATGCAAATCACCTGCCCCAGGGGAGGGGCAACACCCATTTTACAATAATCAGTTACAAATTCCAGAAGCCGCCCTATGACTAGGGGAGGCTTTGGGGGGGACACCTACACACAAGCCTCTCCTCAGCTTTGCCAGTGCGCGTTCTTCTAGAGTCACATTTAAAATGAACAGAGTTGACTTTAAAAGGAACCAAGAAGAGGGTGATAGGTGCTGGATGCATTTATAATAACCCTGAAAGAAAAAGAAAACAGAGTTGACAGGAGAAAAAGAGGCAGGTCTGTAAATGCTCTCTGGGATAAAGACAGACCTTAGAGTTGTTTTCCAAAATGGTAAAAATCTAAATTTTCTTTGCCACATCCATGTCTAATCTTTTCCGAATCAGTGACAGCCACCAACCAATCCTAGCCCCTCTCTGCTATAATCTCAGGATAGAAAGCTAAAAATATTGCTCAGGCATCATTTTTGCCCCACCCAGATCTGTTTTGACTAGCACTGCCTGCAACTGTTTACTTGGATGGAAGAGGGAGTCGCTACTGTTCCTGACATGCATTTTAATAAGCCACCTGACGAGATCAACATGAAGGAAAGGAACACTGTGAACAGGTGTGAGGAAGCCTGAGGAAGATGGGTCCTGTGTCTCCCCCATCTTGCTCCCAGGACTCTGGCTTGGAAGTGCCTCCTTGCCTGCACTGTGGGCTCGGAGAAAGGAGGCCTCAGGTCCCAGGTAGTCCCCCTGCGCCTCCAGCTTAAGGAAATCTATCGTAACCCAAACGCTGCCTTCCCTCTCCCTGAAGCCTGTTGAGAAGGGCTGTTCCCCGGCTGCACCACCATGGAAATGTGTGACACGTTTGTTGATGAGTTGCCTGTCTCCGAATGGACAGCTTCGTTCCCAGCACCAGCCTTTGACAGACCTTTTTTAAGTATTCGCTGTGTACAAATTGCAGCTTGTCTGAGGGTCTTGCTTGCTTTTTTGTTTTACACCATGGTGGATTTTGTGCAGTGTGTTGTGTCAGTCGTAATGAGAAGTCTGGCTTTCTAGTCTCGGCTGTTTGTTTTTCCTTCCTTTGTATGCAGTCAGACTGTGCTCCTCCATCACGCCTCCCTTGCCCAGCCAGCCAAGGTTGTTAATGACATGTTAAAACCTATCTGCTTTTTGAATTGATAGGGATCTGTCTTGACTTAAAAAAGAAAAAGAAAAAGAAATGCCTGCACTTGGAATAATGCTGCTTTGAAAGTCATATTACCAGGAGCTTTTCCATTTTGTCATAGAGAAATATTACAAAAATATTAATAGTTTGCCCAGTACTTTTAGGTGTGTTCCCTGGAAGGATAAGAAAATTAAGACAGATATTATCAGAGTGCTCTGAGGGCATCTACACCAGACTGTGGGTTGGTGGACGGGTTAGGGTAGTGGAGTGGGGTGGGAGCCTCTCCCAGGGCAGAGACCTCTTGCTGTGTAGAGTGCAGAGGGCCATCTGGGTCTTCCAGGGAGATTCTACTGAGGCCCCAAAATATTGTGTGGTCTTTCTCTTCCTTTCGTGTGTGGGTTAGGTCCTATTGAGAGAGAATCCTCTGGAATTGTGATATAGCTATCATGTATGTATAAGAGCTCTATATGTATCTTAAATGTATGTTACTTATATTTAAATAAGCAGACATTCACCAGAAGCAATAGGATCACAGTTATTAAATGTTAGAAATTATCTCATAAAGCCATGATTTACAAGTATTAATGTCCCAAATTGAAATTGGGAGGCCAACTTTTAAGTTTTTATTTTTATATCTGTAAATTGTATTAGAGGTATAATTTACATCTTTTTAACTAAGTTGTTTTCTTGCTTCT
>PVKN010006853.1:0-27703 GCA_004027915.1 Capromys pilorides
GTGGACCCACAGCAGTGGGCATGATGTCCTGTGACTCTTGGCACACTGGCAAGCTCTCCAGCCCACTCGCATGGCCAGAGGTCTTTCTGCTCTTGTTGGCTGTATTTGCTAACTCTTCCTAAGACGTATAGTCTTCAGCAGTGCTCTAGACCTTGACTTCTTATATTATGAGCTTAGTACTAGCCCTGGATCCCATAAAACCATTGCTGTAGACTTCTAGTATCACTAAATACGGATCAAGTTAGTGACATCTTACCTTAGGGAAGATTTAGACGTGGAAAAGCCTGGTGTGGGTGGTGTCTCTACTGATGGCTCCACTCCCAGGCACTTTCTGACGTTATCTTGGGCCGACCCTCTCTTTGAGCAGCCTTGATCAACTTTTGGGTACATGGGACAAGAGCTTGTGACTACTAGGGAATGTGGCAGCATTTGTAAGTGAAATGGGTCACTGTGTCTCTCAGGCTCTGGGAAGATGCAGGATGCGACCATTAGATTCTCTTTTGAAAAAGAAATTGGTGTATGTTTGCCATACATAATTCCATCCCTTTTGGAGGAATACAGTGACTTGGTCATTTTCCAGTCCCTTCTACCTAGTCCCTCCCCTCCCCCACTTCTCTCTCTCCTTTCCTCAATTTCCTTGCTCATCTCCAACAAGTCTACTTCCCTATTTCCTACCATTTTTCTTTATTGTACTTTTTCATTATTTTTATTTTGGGTTTTTCAGGAATGAGGAACCACACACTCTTCAATGGAGAGACCACTGATCATATGGGTCTTACCAGAGATTAGCGGACCCTGCAGATAGTGTAGCCCAGAATCTCTCAGCTGGGCATAACTTTCTAGTTTAGATATTTGTGTGTGTGTATGTGTGTGTGTGTGTGTATGTGTTGTATGTGTCTATTGTGTTGTGACAAAAGTTATCTTCTTTTCTTTCTTGCCTTCTGGTTATTTCTCCCCTGCCCAGAGACTTGGGCTCTTATAGCTTGTGTAACTGACTCTGGTGCCTTCCTTCACAGGAACCTATAGATAACTAATGAAAAGGAAAAGAAGCACTCCAAATCAAAGCGAGCACAATCACAAATGACAACCATGTGCCAGGCATTGTGGTGTATGCCTCTAATCCCAGCACTTGGGAGCCTGAGGCAGGAGGATCCACATGAATTTGAGACTAGCTGGGGCTACAAAAGTGAGCTCAAGGCCAGCCTGAACTGCATTGGACACCTTTAAATGAATCTGTGAGCCCCAGTGTCCCTGATGAAGGTGGCCAGCTGTAATCCCTTCTCCCCAGAGCGTACACAGGAGCTGGTTTCTCGGCGTGTCTGCCCTTTTGCAGGACTTAGCATTAAGCTTTGGATCTCGAGGCCCTCATGGATGAGGGCCTCAGCACACAGCTTCTCTTCAACCAGGGCAACTCAGGGCTTCTGTGGCCTGGTGGCTTGCACATCAGCACTTTTCCTGAGGACGTGGGAGAGCAGGCCCTGGCTAGCTCTTCCGTGGAAGGTGTGAAAGCTCTTCCTTGAACTCAGCTCTAGCAGCAAAGCTCTCACATGATTGGTACCAAGAATCTGAGGGGAAGTGGTTTTGTACCACGGCTGGTTTTTCTTTCAGTACTGCAAATTGAACCCAGGACCTTTGCATTGAGCCACAGACCCAGTACATTGCTAGATTACCAGGGTGGGCTCAAATGTGAAATCCTCCTGCCTCAGTCTCCTAGTGTGCTGTGATTACAGGCATGTGCACAGCGCCTGGTGTGCAATATCCATGGTTCTTCCCCTTGTTGACTTGGTTTGGAAGCCAGCTCATCAAGCCAGTTCTGTCATCTGGACCAAAGGCTGCAGCTGTGACCTGCTGAGTGGTGCAGGACGTGACAGTGCTGGTGACTGGCCTGGCCCAGCCCTCTGGCAGAGAGTGAAGCTGAGTGAGGTCATTATACCCTTCTGCTCTGGTTTTGGCCCCTGGGTTGGAGGCCACAGAGCCATAAACTTGTCTCAAAGCAAGATAACTCCTGGCATTTATGAGGAAGGTCACTTCTTACCTTGCAGATCACTGGTCTCAGTGAGCTTGTTTGTGTCATTAAAAGAGTTGGGCTAGCTGCGTCCCAAAGCCAGAGGACACGTACGCATCTAGTTCTTGCAAGTGGCTGTGAGTGTGCATGCTGCAGGGGTTTCGCAGGGGTCTGTGGGCCGGATGGGGGGACACCCACCAGGAAATATAGGCAGCTTGGGGTGCTTCCTGAAAGGCACAAGACCCAGCTTCAAGGCTAGGGGCTCTGTATCCCAGCCTTTCTGGTTGCCATGTGAGAAGGAGCCCTTTCCTCTCCTCTTCCCATGACCCCAGGCAGGCCAAGATGTCACAAAATGAAACTTCCTGGCAGACAGCAGTCTCCTTCCTCTGTCTCTTATCTTATAGCCTACCTGGGACAGCTGCTTCACAAGCGAAACGCTCTCCCTGGAACCTAAAGCATCATCCTGGTCACCCACTTGGACTGTCCTTTTGCTTTCTGAGGCCACTTGAATGAAGGGCAGATGTGGCTAATCTCAAGTTCTTACAACAGAACATTATTGTGGGCTCTGGTAAATTAAGCACCCATCATTCAGCAAACCTGAAAATAGCAGGTGCCAACCTGTGGGAGCTTCTGTGTGTGCCGGGACTTTGCAGAATTTCAGTCCCGTCCCCTAATACTAGTTTTGTAATGGAGCACTGTTGTGCCCAATTTTATTTGTATGTCCAGTAATTTAATCTTAAATCTCTAGACTTACGTTGCTAGTAGCTAAACTGATGATCTTTACATTGGAATGTTGTTTGTGCACTAACGCAGAAGAAGAAGAAAACAGAAACTGTACAAAAACAAATCATACATAGGTATGTATGCCCAAAACATTTTTGTTACCTCGCTGGACTTAGAAAAAAAAGCTATATCTTTAGGAATAATTAAGAACATTTCTGAGGAACACATTGATTCAAAGCTGACTGATCAGGCAGTGTATTAATTAGCCAGTTTTATACTCACATGAAGACATTGGGATTGATGATGGAAAGTGTCAGAGCTTTTGAAAGATCAAATTAGGTAGTTGCTTAAATGTAAGATATTAGCAGGGTAATGACTATACTCTCTCTCTCTCTCTCTCTCTCTCTCTCTCTCTCACACACACACACACACACACACACATACACACACACACACACATCATCTGCTTCCCTCAGTGTAAAACTTGCACCATTAGGAATTCATTCAGCTTGTATCATGGAAGTTTTCTTTTCAAATCCAGATAAGCCTGGCAAAGGGAGCTACCTCACGATGGGCCCTTTGCACTATAGCAATGGCCTGGCCTAGTTGGTCATGTGTAGAGACAGACTCAAAGCACATGTTGGCAGGATAGAGAGAGGGGAAGCTCCTGCTTCTCCCCATTTCCTGTGGTGCTAGACGGAGGCTTGATGTGGCTAACAGCTGTCACCAGCCCTTCCCTTCTCTCCTCCTTGGTCTCTTGAGGATGGACTGGGACAACTTGCCTGGGTGTCACCTGACCAGCCCTCAGGATGCTCTTCAGCCTCTCTCTAGGCCACTGTGCTGCCCTCCTAGTCCTGCTGCTCCAGGCATTGCTGTCCCCTTTCAGAAGAAGGGGTAGACTGTCCCACATATAGCAAATATCAGGGATCCTGGCCTCTTATGAACACCCACAACTCTCCATGCCTTGGGAAGCTGTGACTGACACAGCCAGCTGTCCTGGAGATACTCCTGTTTTGTTCCCTAAAAACGTTTTACAGGGATGCTGCCGGGGCCCCTGAAGTTTTGTGGAACTGTCCCCACGACAGCTGTGACTATTTACTTGGGGAGTTGTCTACATTGACCACAGTGGGCCTGGATTCTAATCAAGCTTTAGAGCTGGGTTTGGATCAGTCAGTAAACTTGAATCAGTGGCTTGAAGCTAGACTAGTTTGGAGCAATGCATGATTTTGATTTTGTGCCAATCAGCAGGCTCAAATTTAGACCAAAATCTTGAATTTGAACCAATCAGGAAGCTTAAATTTGGACCAATCACAGGTCTACAGTTTCTATATAAGTACTGCTCAGTTCATGCAGATTGGTTTACAAGGTTGCTCTGTCTGGCTTCCGTGGTGCAGCACCATTCAAATGGAACTTTGCCTCATGATCTTGCAAATTTTGGGGTTCTTACTATGGGTAGCATAGGCAGACCAGTCTCTTTAAAAGAGCTACAAACAATAGTGGGGCTGTTTTTGCTGAAGCTTTCCAGTGAATGACAGTTAATGGAGACCTATAATAGAGTGGCAGCCAGCTTCATGACCAACTGCACCCAGCATTAGTGGGCAGAGAGTGGGAGCAGCAGAGACCAGAAAAATGGCAGTGTTAGTTGACGGTGTCTGGCACTAATTTGTGTTCACTGGTGGCAACAAGGCTCAGACATGTGACACTCAGGCGTGATGGCCATTTGTATGCAAAATCCAGAGCAGCTAGCAGAGTTGCACTATGTTCATGATTTCTATCTGAATCCAGCAAAGTAACCCTCAACTGATTTGCAACAGATTGATTGCAAGGAGCAGAGAAGAAAATGCACATGGGTTTCCCTCTCTTCCCAAATCTCTTCCCTCACACTAACAATTTTCTGTTAGAGAGAAGCAGTAGAGAGAGGAGGTTGAGAGTGTGGTCTTCAGGTTCAGGTGGATTTGATTTCATGTCCACACACTAGCACATAAAAGTATGCACCTTTGGGAAAAAAGACTTAATCATTCTGAGTTTCAATTCACTCACCTGTAAAATGGGGCCAATATTTCTTTCACAGGGTGGTCCTCAAGATGGACATGTTGGTTTTAGTATGAAAACCACATACTAAGTGTTCACACAGTGATGAGAGCTGGAGGGAACCTATTCATTGTCACCCTGGTTCTGTGCACTGTGAGGATAGGCTTGAATTAATAAATATGGAAGGGGTCAAAGTATAAGAACATGTGTGGTGGATCCTATATAACCTGAAGCTTCTCATCATCTAGGGACAGGGACAGCTTCGGAGAGGAAGAAGGCAAACATTTGTCAGTCAAAAGTATAAAATAGTTCTTCCTTTGTCAGAGGGTGAGGTTTGGCATCTACCACAGAGCATTTTCAGAGGTGAAAGGATGTGTGTGTATGTTAAAAGAATTCTCCCTGGAATTGGTGTTCTGTAATTGCCAGTGTATAATCATAGCTCAGTTGGCACTCCATGGAGTCAAAAACACAAATTGCAAAGCCTTCACCCTTAGCTGTATTCCAAGCCTTCTAAAAGATTCTTATTTTGAGATAGGATCTTGTTAGGTCATTAAGTTTCCCAGGCTGGTCTGAAACTTGCAAGCTTCCTGCCTTAGCCTCCTGGAATGCTGGGATCATAGGCATACACCACTATATCCTACAGATCCAAATTATATTTTTATTTGGAAAGCTATATGAAAAGTAAGCTAAGATGTCATTTGTATTATTTCTAGCAGTTTTTAACTCCCTTAGGCAAGATTTAGAAAGGTCAAATATCCAGAGCACTACCACAGTGGTAAATAGTGACAATGATGATTATGAAAAAATTTACATTTATGTGGATCTTTTCATTTTTCTTATTTGCCCCATTTCCTTCCTGTCTTGGGTGGTTGAGATGTCAACCCTGAAAGATAAGCTCAGCAAGAGAAATTATCTCCATTATATAGATGGCAAAACTGATGCCTCGAGAGGTCTGGTAATTATAACAAGACCCTGCATAGAACCAGGCTCAACCTCACTGCATTCTACAGTTATAATAAAAGTCAATAGCAGGAAAAAAAAGAAGTCAATAGCAGGTATAGAATAATAAAGTCCTTGCCATCCTCCCATATTTCTCTTGATTTCCAATAGCAGATTCGTTTTTCAGTCCATCCCCTCAACACGTGTTGATCCCATCTGATTTGCCGTGCGTCATGGAAGACATTAAAGACACAAAGACAAATACAACGCAATCATTGCCTTCAAGGGGCAGTAAAAGTGAGCCTGCTTGTTTGCAAATTGTACCTCATTTATAAGTTTAATTTTCTTAATTACAAACTGAAACATACATCCTGGCAATCATGTTCAGCTTTATGAGGACAATCAGAGAGATCAAATGAATTTGAGTCATGGAAAATTCGAGTTTATGGTTGTCATTGATAACTTGTATCTCTTTTTTGCCTCGCTGTCCCTGCTTCCCTTTCTTCTCAGTCCACTAGAATCCCCAAAGCAGGGAAGCCGGCGCCACAGTGAAGCAGGCGGGCCACCATGCCACAGAGTGTAAGATTCTCACCCCGACCATGGCAAATCTGGAACTCATCTCAGAAGACTTGCTCCTTAGTGCAAACCTCCGTCTGAAACAGCTCGCAAGTTCTCCAAATGTATCTGATTTGGGGGCAGGGAGTGGCATTTCTTTAAAAGAATTAGGCACATTAAAAGCTACCTGTCTTCTGCAATAACCCCCAGTGGGGCCTATTAGTCCTGAGCATGCGCCTGGGGTAGGTATGCCGAGGTCCAAGGTGTCTTGAGGCCCCTTGTTCTGCAGCCTGGTGGCCCTGGTGCTGCCTGACTGGGTGATGAATGAACTTAGCTCTCAGCTTGCCTGGGAAGCACAGGAGGAGGAGGCAAGCACGCAGCCTCTGGGACACAGCACCAGCAGGGCTCTGCTCTGCGGGCTGGCCTTTTCCTGTGCCTTCAAACTTTGGCAGCTATACTGACGACAGGTGGGGGATAGCATTCTACCCGTTCAGCTAATTGTCTGCTCCCCTCACTCCCTCACCCTTCCAGCCTCCCAGCTTATGAAATTTAGAGCTTATGGTGTTGATTCCCTCCTTACCCTAAGACAGACGCACATAACCCACCCTTTTGTAAAAGACTTTGTTCACTTTCCAGATTCTCTATTTGAAGTGTGGTGAGGAATTTATATGTGACTGCAGTGGGGAAATATGACTGTTCTTGAATTTGGATAGCAGTGTGGACCCAAATTTCCAGTTTGGCTTTGACTGTCATCGTAGGACCGCGTTCTCAGAGAAAAGTATTTCCATCCACACATTCCAGAAAACTGAAGCAGAAAACTCAAGTTAAACCCTATAGATTTGCTAAAAGAAGGAACCATTTTAAGCCCGGGAAATACTGTACATGGAAACTAGGTGTGTGGGTGAGCAGAGGGGAGAAAGCGTGATGGCACCTGCTTTATGTGAAAGGCAAAAATAAAACCAGATGATATTTACAATGCAAAACTATACATTCGAGTGTAAACTCCATGCCAAATTCTCACTCAATAAAACTTGATGGAAATTATTTTATAGCAAAGAAATTACTCCTTTTTTCCCATTTGTGTTGCTAATGGTGAAAACCTGGGGTAACCAAGGTATTGCCAGGCTATGTAAGGGAGGCGAAGAGGTCACTGACTAATTTTGAATTCTGATTTCATGATATAACAGTAACTACCACACTGATTTTGTTTGACTCCATTTCAAGGATATTCAGGCACATGTTCAATGTGGGGTGTGTATTCCAGGTAAACTATTGTTTAAATATTGACAATCATTAGATCAGGTAACCAGGCAGGATTTTAGGTTTTTTTTTTTTTTTTTTTGAGGAGTGGAGGGCTAAGGATCATTTTGGCAGAGGATTTTGATGAAATGCAAAATGATTCAAAGCGGTCCAAGAGTCTGGCCTGCATGATTAATAGTCTGCAGTAGATATTAGAAATCCAGACAGACTGAAGGCAAAATGCCTTCCCCGTGCAGACAGACTGCGTTCTAACCTCCACAGACTCGGCCTGTTTAGTCACTCTCTCAGTCCAACTGTCTTTGCCAACCCAGGCTTCATTGGATTAGAGAGCAATGGAAAAAATCTTCCCTGGAGTGTGTGTGTGTCAAGTTCCCTTCGTGTTTAATCCGTCTGGCACACGGACGGCCCTCTTGGGCTGCAGAGAGCTGTCTTGGGCTGGCTGCTGTGTGTTTGGAAAGGGAAAGCAAGCTGTTATATTTACCTCCACAATCCACATTCCTGGCCTTTGACATCATGAGGTCACAGAGTGGTTGGATGGGAAGAGTTTTAAGGTCACACATGGATGGGTGCCATTTTTGTCTGGGCCGTTTACACAGAGTGCTTGTAACCTCTCTTGGGAGATGGAACCTTATCACTTTCAAGAAGGAAGTTCATGCCCAGTTCTAACCATAATTTCAGTTTATATTTCCACAAGCTGACATCTTTACAGACTTTAATCAAAATGGGGAACAGTACATTTCTCTCTTGATAGTCCCTAGAGATGTCTGCTAGTTTAGATGCTACTCCAATGCATCTCCTAGTCATGAATTCAAGTCTATAAAATTTTTTCAAGTATTACCAGTGACAGGACCTTTAAATTAACATTAATTATGTAGTTACGTGTCGTGTAACAATGTTTCTGTCAGGAAGTAACAGTGATCCCATACATAGAGGCACTTCTTCGGCTCTCAAAATGGCGGCAGGAACAGGAGCAGCTCCTTCCTCCTTGACCCCTGTCTTTCTTCCACACTTAGAGAATGGTTGCTCATCTCCTTCTTCCTAGTCTTCACCTTTGGTCTACAAGGCACAGCCATTCTCCCTGATTTGAATATACAGTGTAAAGGATTATGGCCTGTACAGTTATATCTGCCAGAGACATCATAGCTAACTAAATTTTCCTATGCACATTGTATGATGCTTCTACAATGATAAAATTGCCTAACAATACATTCAGAAGGTATTCCAATTTTTAAGTGACCATGGATACATTATTAACATCCATATTCTGATCTTTCACCTAGTTTTGGTGTTTTCTTACATATTTTTTTCTCTTGAACCTTGGAACATTCTAATATTGTTCTGAATGTATCACTTTTATCAAAAAAGTTTTTGTTGCATACTCCCATGAAGAGGGATTCTGTTTTAGATTTTTGACACAATCTAAAAACAGCAGCTATGCATATGTATGATCTTCTCATGTGCTAAGTTGTGTAAAGCTGATTAAAAATATAGCCAGCATTTAGGGAAGTGAGAGTGAGCAAGAGTAAAGTGAGTGAAACTTCATGAAGAAGTTGGAGGTTTTGCTGCCTGCAAGGGTAAGTACTTCCTATCAGAACGTCCCTTGGAATCACAGGAACATCGACTCTTGGCTATTTCATGTGGATGATTTTGGAATGAGTGAGGATATTAAAAGTATACAAAAATGGCTCTTTGGTGCCCACTGGGGTCACTGGGAGCCCCACAGGGCAGAACTAAAAAAGTGCAGTACCTGAGTGGGGAGAGCAGGCTGAAAAAAGATAGAAAAAGAAAGAAAGGCTGGCTTCCTTAGGGAAATCAAGGAGAATGGCTGTCTCTCGAGCACCAAGGGGAAAAGAGCGGGAGGAGGGGGAAGGGCAATTGCTGGGTGATTGTTCTCTGGGTCTGGAAGAGAGGCAGGAGGCACGGAAGAAGGAGCAGCTCCTGCTGCCATGTTGAGAGCCACAGAAATGCCTCTGTGTGTGGAATCACTGTCACTTCCTGAGTAGCCTCCAGGTGACATGCAGGTCAAGCGTGCAGCGTCAGTAAGATGAGGAGCTGGCATAACCCGCATCTAGCACAGGCCAGACGTCACTTCCAGGGGAAGTGGAGCAGTGTCCACCAAGCTTGAGGGAAAAAAGGCTCCTCAGGAGCTCACTCTCCAGCCAATGCAGGAAGAAGAAAGCAGCACACAGGTGTCATCAAGAATTTACTAGCTTAAAAAAAAAGAATTTACTAGGTCAAGAAATGGCCCTTTTTTTTTTTTCTTTTCATAAATAAATACTACGAAAATGAGTCAAAGTAAAGAGTTTAGGATCTGAGAGGCTGTGAATGTTTAAAAAATAGAACCAAGACCAAACAATTGCAGAAAAGTATGACTAAAGAAGAGAGTTTGAAGACAATAGGTAAACAAAGATAATCTCCACTTAACTTTGGTTTAACATGAGATGTTTTTGGTTGTATAGTGATTCAAAATCAGTACACATTCAGCAGAAGCCTTAATCAGAATTTTAACGTGGCCTTTTTCCAGGTTAGTGATATGCAAGCTGAACCTCTAGGTGCTGGGCAGCAGTCACAACTACAGTTCCAGGCCAGCTCTGCCATCACCAGGGAAACAAGTAGCAGAGAAACTCAGCAGTGGTTATGTGGTGGAACTTAGCGATTAGTCGGTTAGGTGCGCGGAGCACGTTTTCAACTCAAATTGGCCTCTCACTCATCTCTAATCTTTGCATTCATTCATATTTACCATGGAACAATAAGAAATTGGATTTGTAGCCAGTGGTATCACTTGAACCAAAAACACTTGTGACCTGGATGGAGGGATCCTAATCTCCACCCCAACTGGCCTAGTAAGCCTAGAGAGCTATTCGAAGTCTCTGGGAAACAGGTTGGTCATCTAGATCAGCTGTATTAAGCAGGAAGTTAATGGGAGAAGACTGGTCTGGGCTTGGTGAATGAATGTGTAGGAATGAATCTTCCTGTCCTCATTCATGTGAAGGACCATCCATCACTGTGAATCAGGAGCGGAGCGCCCGTAGATGGGAGTGAAGATTGCTTCAGTCAAGTAGGGGTGCTGCTCTCCAGCACCATGCCAAAGAAAATCTGCTCACACTGGAATTACCCGTCTGGCTTATGATTACAAACAGACCTCATGTGACAATATCAGAGTTACTGGCTATTGCTTTCAGCCGTACTTTTTGCAACTAGTATCCCTTGATATCAGTTATTTTATTTTAGCCACAGCCATTTCTCTTTGGCCATGTTTTCTGCAAATTATCTTTTCTAGGAGACCAAACCTAGAAATGGCTTGGGATATAGCATCTAACCATGTCATACAAAGAACAATGAGCTCTTAGGCTTATTAGATACCAGATGATCTGAATGCTTGGCCTTCATATTGCGCTACATCCCAAGGCCTTTTAAAATTTCTTTAATTTTTAAGACAAGGTCTTACAAAGTTGCCCAGGCTTGGCTAAAGCTTGTGACCCTCCTGCCTTAACCTCTTGGAGAGCTGGAATTATAGGCCTGTGCCACTGTGCCTGGCTTCTTAGAGCTTTCTTAAGTATAAAATGTTGCTTCCCATAAAGAATGCCCGTATGCTTTAAAGTATGAAAGCTGGAATAGTGTCTTCCAGCTTGTTTCAAAGAGGAGCTTAGTACAAATTCTTAAAATACCCAATCCCTTCGGCAGAATACACTTCTTTGCCCTGGTGAATGGACACAGAAACATTCTTTGTCTCTTGTTGTCTATCCCACAAGTGACCCACCTGTCTTCTGCAAACCAGTCTTTTCCTATGCAAGTTACAATGGGCAGTTGGCCTCCATGTCCAAGGGCTCTACATCCAATGGATCAACCATCTGTAGCTGGCAATGACTGAAATAGAAATTGTGTCTGTACTGGATGCGTACTGACTTCTCTCTTGCCATTATTTATTAAATAATATAGCATGACAACTTCTTACAAAGCATTTGTGTTGGGTTACAATGATAAATCATTTAAAGGTAATTTAAGGTACGTGGGAGGATGCGTGTAGGTTATGTGCCAATGTTACATGTTATTGAAGGGACTTCTGCTCCAAAGAAGATAGCATCCTTGGGAGTCCTGAAGCCAGTCCCCAGTGGGTGTAGAGCAATGACTAAAATTGCAAAAGGTGGTAAAATGTTGTCTCCTTGATGGAACCTAGGTGTCCCTTAGCCTCTCTTAGCACACCTTTATACACATGGAAGATAGTTATTCCTAAGATGGTAAATCCATGCATTTTGTATTGATTTTCAATATCTGTTCTAAGGAGATAAACTTTCCTGATTTATCTTTCATTTGAATTCATTTATTATCCTCCTCAATGACCTTTTAGCTCCCAAAGAATGTTACTTTAAAGAGTTAAAGTATTTATAGTACTTGAAGTCTCAAGTATTTTATATTATCAGTAGTAAAGACTTCACTTAGTATTCATTGGATCACATTTGACTGGCAGCGTGTTGTTTATAAAGCACATTCACACAAAAACCTCTGTAGGACCTGATTTCTGTGAGGAGAAGAGAGGAGGTCAGATACCGCCCCACTCCATTCTTTCCACCAACTCTGGTGTTTTAATTCGAGCCAAATACACCTGCCCTTTGATTAGCCATCCCACCGTGCATCTGGGGGGAAGGTGATCCTGTGCATTGCCTTTGAAGTGCTTTTGACTGAAGCTGGAAGTCTATCAAAAACATAGAAATAAGCATATTTAGAAGTATTCTACACATTAACCTTATTGTTTCTCTCTCAAGTGGAAATCTCACTTTTCAATTTGCAAATACACTAGGGCACATTTCAGGAGCTTCTACACACTTAAGACAGAAGTCAGCATGACATGCTACTAATCTAGGGTGAATTTCATATTCAGTGACTTACTATTTGGGGCACCCCTACATAGAGCAGGGAACAGGGGTAGAAAAATCAGGAATATTTATGGAATTAGAGAAATGGGCTTGAATTATTTTGGAAAGAAATTTGGCCCAAGTCTTAGAAAGTGTGGCTGAAGAACTCCTGAGCCAATGGTGTACCTTTCCTCTGAAAAATGGCCTGCAGGAGATTCTGTAGGGCTTTGTGAAAGAGGCTGATCAACCTTAGAGACGCAGCAAAAGGAGGGTTGTGGAAGTGGATCACTTGGCCAGCAGGTGCTGAAGCACTACCAAGGGGAGAAGAGCTTTAGTGCGGAACACTGGAACTGTTGTTTTAAGGAGCTCTGTACCCGAAGAGCACATGACTTACTAGATGTGAAGCCCTGGATCCATTGGGGGCACAATCTTCCCTCTGGTTCAGTGGATCTCTCAGAAGAGAGCTTCAACCCTGACCTGCCCTGTCCGTGTCCTACTCATGTCTCTTGCTCAGATTCCAAGAGCCATCTCTCACCTTCTGTTACAGTTATTCAGATGTTCACAAGGGTGCTTGGTAGGCTCTCATGGAATTCCTGCATGCTGTTTCCTATGCCAGAAGTAGTCAATAATGTTACTTTTGATTATGATGTCATTTCTCGCATAGGCTGGCTCTAGAGACTATATATATATATATATATATATATATATATATATATATATATTCTATTTTGAATAAATTAGCCATTCTACAGGATGCCTTTTGTATACTACCATTTTGGTTAAAGTCAGCTGAACACAGTTAAGAAAAAGGCTTTGCAGGTTCAAATCCAAGCCCAACTCCTATAATGTAACTACCTTCTACAAAGACTATCCATGGACCTACTTAACTTTTAAACTATTCTTCCCAGCTGGTTTCTATACATCAGTCTTTTATGGGTTTGGTGGGTCCAAGTCACCTCCAAACAGTCTGATTAGCGTGGGGAACAAAGAATAAACTTACATCCTTTTAAGACTTCCTAGGGATGTGTCCTAGAACATGTTGGCCACATTTGAGCTTAGGAGATGAGTAATGTGGCCAACTCATCTCCCCTAGACAGCAGCTCCAAATCTCACTGAAATAAGCAGCAAATGAAAGATGGCAGGGGTATTCTCTAGAAATGGATAGCAATAGAAGAAGTAGTTGTACAGGCAAGCGCAGGGATGAGGATTCATTCCCTGCACACATATCCTTCTTACCCCACCCCCAGGCACGCTGAGCTGGCCACTGAGACTGGGCATGGTCATGCATGCCTGTAATTCCAATGCTGGGGAGGCTGAAAACAGGAGGACCACTGCACATCTGAGTTGCATAGTGAGACCTTGTACAATATACATTTAAAAAAAAAAAGTAGCTGCCATTGTGTGTGTGTGTGTGTGTGTATGTGTGTGTGTGTGTGTGTGTGTGTGTATAACATACAGTAGAGATTCAGGTAGTTTATAATGAATCATTTCCTAATATATAAAGTATCTAGTCACAATTTTGATAATGGATATCTGTGAATCAATGTGAACAATACACTTATGAAAACATTCACTAAAAGCACAACAGGAAACAAGGCACAGACAAAATAAGACTGAGTTCAAATCTTTTAGTCTCAGTGATGAAAAAGAATTTGTCAGCATTTTTTAAAAGAGCTAACATTGTATTCATTTCAACTGACCAAAGGGGAACACTATGTAATAACTTAGGCTTTAACTTGCTCTCAGAGATACTTAAATTTGCTTAACATTCCAAGAGAAGTATTATCTATAACACATTTCAGTAAAATAAAAACTAAAAAAGACAATTTGCGAAGTTGGTGACAAAGCCCAAATTCCTTACCATACACCATGGGTGTTTTCCATTAGTTTTGAACTATGAAATGCAAACTCAAGCATCTGCATTTTGAGTTCAGTTCAGTGAACATAAGGCATTCACTACAACCTGAGTGTGTTAGAAGTTTTGGACTGCAGGGCAGAATGAGTGATGGCCTTGGGACCTCCTAAGGATGTCCTTGTAGTTCCACAGAGGACTCTGTCTGCTTAGGTAATAGGACATTCACAGTGTTATCGTTTGTGTGTAGGTGTCCCCCCAGAATCTCATGCAGCCATGAGGTAGCTTCTGGAATTCATAATTGATTATTGTGGAAATGGGTGCTGTCTCTCTCCCGGGGCAGGTGATTTGCATTTCAATGTAAGGTTAGAAGAGAAGTTAGCTGCTTCAGCTGCTGCTAGCTCTCTTCCTGCTCTCCCTCTTGCTCTATGCTTGCCTCCATGGAAGGTTGCCCTCTGCCATGTGCCAGTCTGCTTTGGAGCCAGCTGAATATGGACTGAAACCTTCAGTAACCATGAGCTAAATAAACCTTTCCTTCCCCCTTTTTTTTTTTTTTTTTTTTTTTGCAGGACCAGGGTTTGAACTCACGACCTTGCACTCGCCAGGCAGGTACTGCGCCACGGAGCTATCTCCCCGGCCCCCCTTCCATCATTTTGAGCATCGGGTGTTTGTCTCAGCAAAGAGAAAAGAGTAACTAAGACACACAGCCATGAATGACTTGCACAATTGATTTCTGATCTTTTGTGCTATCTCAAGACACTTGGAGATCGCTGAGAACTGGGGGAAGAGGACTGAGAGAATCACAGTTGTTCCTCTTGTTTTGATCTGTCCTAATTCCTTTCCAGAGAGAGACACAAGTGCCATCTTATGGTAAAATAGATCACTTATTGGTTGGCTGGTGCCAGGCTAAGGCCCAAAATCATGCTTACTGCAAAGGAGTGCAAACGTGCATGAGCAGATACTGAGGGGCAGACAAGACCAGGCCTGGGCCATGGCAATCAGTGTGACTCTGGATAGTGGGGTTGGCCCACTGGACTTTACCCCAGCGAATTTCTTAAGAATAACCTTTAACTCCAGATAGGCCATAAAAAAATAAAGCAAGCCATAAAAAAGAAATAAACAGTCCTTTACTGAAAATAAAGAGAAATTACTCCTCTGATAAGAAGGGTTTGCCATGAGACTTTCTGGTACTATGTCAACTTCAATTAACCAACCAAGCTACAGTGCTCATTACCCTCAGGTTATGGAATAGTAAGTAGTAATTAGCCACTATTAAGGGAAGTAAGATTACAGTAGCTCCAAATGGAGACTACATGTTTTCTCTCCCTCCCCCTTTCTAGTGTGTCAGGGATTCCCACATATTTTCACACTGTTCTGATTTAAAGAGTCTCCTTTATCTTCTGCAGCCAGCATTTCCTCCCCTCCAAAGCATGATAGCAACACTAATCTCCCTAAAATAAACAAGCAGACACTTTCAGGACAGGGAGAGCTGCATGAACTTGACTTATCGGCCTCCAATGACGCAAAACAGCTGATGATTAACTGTAGCAGAATAGTCGTATGCCCAGGAGGGTCCAGTGTGCTTCTGTGAGGAGGCACTACCTCAGCTGAATACTGGGGCGGGGGGGGGGGAAGCAAAATAATTAGATGACAAGGAAGGGAATAGGGACAAGGAGGTAGTGGAGGGCTGACAAGACAGCCCAAGCCCAGGTAACAGCACAAGCAAAAGCCTCCTGCTGGTGATGGCAAATGAGTACTATTCTTCCTTGGCCCAGTGCTGACAGCCTGGAAAATGCAGCTCTCTGCTGATTGATTTTCTTGCTTTAGCAACTTTTAGCATGACAGAAGCCTGCTCAGCTGGTTAGGGCATGGCCTTTGGCCAAGTGAATTGTGGTCATGGCTGAATGGACTCCGTGGCCAGCAGGTACAGTCTGAGCTCTTTCACCAAGGGAAGAGGCAATGGGTGCATTCAAAACATCATCAAGGACTGGCTGAGCAAGGTGTTATGAGCTACTGTAAGTGTGCTTGATAGCTGCTCCTCTAGGTCTTGGTGACTTAGAGGGCATTCTCACCAGGTGATGACTCTTGCATGCATAATTTTCATAACAACTAATAAAAAAGCTAGGACCAAACCTTTGTGTTTATGGAGTGATAATACTCATCTAGGCATTTTTTTTCTTTTTTTTTTGTGGTGCCTGGAATCAGACCTGGGATTTTGCACTTGCCAGGCAAATGCTTGTGCCTCTGAGCTATATCCTCTGTTCTAAAGCAGGCATAAAGTTGAACTTGCAGAAAACAAACAAAATAAAACAAAACAAAACCATGGGGTCATGTGGGGAGTAACTCCATGTCAAGGGTCAAAAGCCTTTGACACTATCAGCTTCATTTTCACAAATTCTTTCAAATTCTTCTTGAATTTGAAAGGGAAAACAGGGTCTCAACACTGTGACACCAGGTACTTGTGGCTGGCCCAGGGGTTCCTCAATTGAGGAGACTGTAGGTCATTGGTTCCAGTGTTTGGGCTCTCTCTGCCTTAGCTCTCTCCTGCTCAATTTCATGTGGCTGCTTTTTCCAGCTTCTGTTGTAGGACATTATAAATATTCACCTTGCCGATCTAAGCGTCTTGTACAGAGGCGCCCTGGTGCCGCCTCTGGGCTGTAAACCAGGCTTGTGCACGGACAAACCGCAAAGATCAGCATGACACATCCCTTCCCTCGAATTGTACTTCTGTCTGGTGCTTGCGCAGAGACATTTTCTCGAGCAGCTCCATCACAGGAGACAGCTGTCCTTTCAACGGACAGGGCAGTGCAGACTCCAGATGCCAAGTCAGACTGTGCTTCTCTTCTCTCAGCTACTTCATTAGCCCTTTTCTCCCAAAGCCAATGGCAAGGGTCTTCATATACACGAATTAATTACTATATGCAATAAACAGAATCAATCTTGCCACTCAAATCTTACTTCATCAGTCACAAACTGAGGTTCCTAATTCCAGCCAATGTTCCATACCAAAGAGAGCTGGTGTGAGAGGTGGAATTAATAGTCTTCAGACTTGATAGACATGCTAGAAGAAAAAAACCCACAAGCATGACAAAGCACTCACCTCCTACTCTTGGCATTTCTTGCTACATGCATGGTAGAATTCAGTCCAGGTTGCCTTGTCATCATAGCTTGTCCTTTAGGGCCATGTTTTAAATTAAGATGTACTTGTGTGAGCAACAGGCAGGCTAAACTGGTGTGTGCATTTCAAGGTCATTAGCTGGGTAAAGCTCTATCTTTCCTGAGAGCAGAAGGCATTTTCTTGTTCCTTTGTCACACTCAGGTTGCTTGTGTCCCTGTCTACTTCCTTCTCCACCCCCGATTCACACAGATCCTCAGCGTGTGGCTAAGGCGCAGAGGCTAAAGGGAGGCTGTGGACGTCTTTGAGTTCAAGAACAAAAAGCTGGCGTGCTACCGTGAGAAGTATCAGTGTGTTGTTTCTGGCTTCGTCCTATTCACACTCCATTGCACATTCTCCAAGCGAGCAAAGGGCAGTATTGTTCATTCAGACAGATATTGGATTGTTGTGTTCTTTTCTGTTCTACACAATAGTCTGCTTCATTTTTCCCTTCTCTGCTACTTTACTTGATTAATCTCTTCTCCCTTGACCCTGAGACCATTGACCCAGCTAGTCAGCCTGTCCCTGCCAAAACATCACCTCCCACATCACTGGGGCTGCGGTATAGATCCCTCACCCAAGGAGGTTGGCTTTCTTGTCTTCATTATAACAGATGATCAAAGGGAGGGTGGGCTTTTGGCAGCCTATGAGAAAAAGACATTTCATTGCTTAACCATTGCCTAATTTAATTCAGACTGAGGAAGAGCTTTCTTGGGGGTAGATGAGGTAAGGTTCATGAAAAGGACTGTCTCAGATCATGTTGTTGAGAATTTAAAAGCATGTGATTATCTACTGACCTTTCTTCACATGATTGTCCTTTATCTAATCAATATATACTTGAAGATATGTATTAAAATTGAAATAAAAAAATAATTAAAATAACTAAGAGGACAGAGGTGCTACTTTATCAAAACCTAGTTTGTAAATGCATAATGTGTAACTTAACTTCTATAAAAATAAGTGTGCTGAAAAAGATTGAATTTGCATAAATCAAGGGCAATCTGGACCGGGACAAATGTCATGCCCTGTGCCACTGAGGCTGATGCTGGCGCACCCCATGACTACGCATCGCTCTGGCTGCCCTTTACACACTCCTCGCCCATGGCAGTATCTACCGCTCCTTTTCCTGCTAGTAAGGTCCGTTCTGCAGGTGACTCACGTGACTTCATTTATTTGAGGTTTTTGAGTCAACGTTATCAAGAAATAAGTTACCCGAGGTATTACTTGCACAAGTCTAGGCAGAAGTGCCAGCCCATGGTCTGTGGTCTCTTGCAGACCCTTCTCTGTGCACTGCTCATTATGAAGTTGCTCTCTGGAAAATTCCTCTGTCCACCCAGACAGCGTCACCTCCGCGGGAGTGACCTTCATGTAATGATCAGAGGAAAGCACTGTGCGGGTGGACAGACGCACCGCGTGCGCCAACTCCCGCTGGACAACAGCTTCCTGCTTGATTAGCACTTTCCACGTGAAGCTCCCTCTGCGAATAACATCGCAACTCCCAAATGTGCTCTTCCCCTCATTCATTGCTGGAGTTCAGCCAAAGACTCCAGTGAAATCAGCAAACACCGTGAAGTTCATTATCTTTCACAACATCCTTGAAATTGTTTCCAAGCAAAGCCCAGCGGTTCTTTTGACTCCGAGTTCTTCCACTCCCTCTGGGTAAAGCCCAAGGACCAAGTCAGAGCCGCAGTTACTGTTTGGTAGGATCCTGGTCTTCCTGTAGTCCTGTCTCCTTATTCTATGGGAACATCTGTAGAGTGTTTTATTAACAGGGTACAGTACAAAGCTAAGGGATCGGGTCCTCCGCTGGCTGCCCTGTGGCCAGGCAGGGTCCATGGCATGTGCTCTGGAGGGGTCACGTGGGCTCTGCCCTTCCAGCTGCCCCACGGCTGGGAAGGCAGAGCCCAGCCACCTCTCATGCATCCACCGCTTTGCACAGGGGCACTGCAGCTGGTGCCGCTCTGAGTCCTTTCGCCAGGGAAGGCTGCGACTGTAGACAAAGCGCTCTTCCTCTCAGTTGCTCCCAGGTGCGTCCTTGCTTTGCAGAAGCATTAATGCCCGTGATTCCTGCTTTCCATTAATCACTGTACTGAGCCCTTCAGCATCCATCCTTCCCTGGGCCTGCTGGGGGCAGAGCGTGGTGCCCCGTGGTGGGCCTGCCAGGAATACAAGGCCCTCAGTGACGGTGAGTAGCCACTCACACGAGTCAGAAGATGGCAGAATGCTGTAAAGACACAGGGAAAGAGAACCTTTGCCCAGTGCTGGTGGGCACAGTGCAGCCTGAAGGGGAAACAGTATGGGGATTTAAAAATTATTATTATTATTATTATTATTATTATTATTATTATTATTATTATTATTTATATTATGGCCGGCTCAGCCTACCCTAGGGGTGGGGCTGGCATAGCATGTGGTGCTAGGGATTGAACCTCGATCCTGGTGGTTGCCTAAGCTTGCCTATCTAGGCACTTTAGACCACTGAGCCATCTCGCTGGCCTGGAGATTTAAAAATTAAAAACAGAACTAACACATGACCTAGCATCTACTACTGGGGACTTGTCCAGAGGAAATAAGACACCTATACTCCTGTGTTCATCGCAGCACTGTCCCCATTAGTCACACATGGGAGGCATCCAAGAGTCCATGGATATATAAGTTGGTGAGCAAAAGTGCTACACGTGTATATGTTATGTACGCCCACAAAATGAAGTATTACTTAGCCTGAAAAATACTGCAATCCTAACATTTGTGTCAGTGTCTCTGATCCTGGAGGACATTATGTTGGGTCAAATAATCAAATACTACATGATCTTATTTTATGTGTGGACTCTAGAAAGGCAGAGTAGAAGAGCAGTTCTCAAGGTGGTAGAGAAGTGGGATGGGAGATGTTTCTGAAGGATCTACAACTTCAGGGGGGCGGCGGGTGAGCTCCAGTGCTCCACTGTGCATCATGGTGAGCAGTTAACAACACAGCTGTACTTGAAAGTCACTACCAAAGTGGAGGCTGCGTCCTCACCCCGACCATGGTTTGAGTAATACTGAAAGGCCATGCATATGTAAATGAATTTAATTTAACCTTCCACAGTGCATGTATCTTTTAGAACATGACATTGGCTCTGAGTCAGCAGAGCCAGCAAGAAGAAAGTGAACCCACGCTCTGAGCCCCTTCAGTGCCCCAGGAAGACAGTTCTTAAGGGAAGGGGGAAGGGATTGCATGGGGGTGTGGTGGGGGAGGGGTGGAGTAACCCCATAATCTATACCCTCTCCATTTTCCCAGGATGGTGGTCCTGGGTGGAAGGGGGAGAAGGTGTTTGGGAGAATAGTGAAGGAGGTAGGTGTGAGAGGAGTACCAGTCCCTGCCTAGTGCTTTCGCCATTGCCCTGGGGCAGGGGTGACAGTCCTAGAAGTAAATTCAGGCTGCTTCCTTCCGCCACTGCCTGGGGACTGTGGTGTTCCCGGGAGGAGGCATCCGGAGGAACAGCCACCTCCGAGGAAAGTCTCAGCCTCAGTGATTAAGGCTGTGGAGCATTACAAAGCTAAATACGTCGACAAAGAAACCAAAATAAAGTAAGAAATAGAAAATGACAAAATGAAGAAGCGAAATGCATTTCCAAACATCCAGTCCCCCTCCCTGCCAGGAGAAGTTCAGAATACAGAGATAAAAAAATCGGAGGCCAACAAATAGCTCTGAAATGATAGCAGCAGATGTGAAAAATAAACGGAAGAAGCCATAGAAAAATAAGCTCTAAGGTGCAAAATGAAATTGCTATCAGAACATTACATTGCATCCCATAAGTATCTATCATTGTTATTTAAGACTAGCTAGGCAAATAATCAATACTCTGTTAATGAAAAGATAAACCGTACATTACCAACAAGCAAAAAGTGTGCTAGGGAGGTGGACGTGATCAGATACAGAGGCACAAGGCTCATTAGAGGAGCTAGATGAGTGAGAAGGTCAGAGTCCCAGGCACCCCAGGCAGGTGTGACAGGGACACGTTAATAGTTTACTCATGCTCTTGCATGAGTGAGAAGCTGGGACACACTTTAGGGCCTCGCACGATTGCTCAGTATCCAACTTTGCTTATTCTTTTCCAGGGACACGGGTGACTCAAAGGGGAGGAACCTTCAGAGTCACACCCTCTGCTGGAGTAGAAATAGAGCCCTTGAGCCCACCATAACGGGGAGACATTCTTAGAAAATTTCCACTTGGAATGAGTCATAGGAATCCACCTCAAGACTTGTGCTCAGATAGCTAGGGATCAAGCTTTAGTGAATCTGTGGATACATCAGAAATGTGATGTTAAGTGGCACAGTAGCTTTGGGAAGAAGTAGAAGCAGCCTTCAGCCATGCAAGCTGTGTACTGGGAAACAGTACATGAACTTCAGTAACTACCTGTCTACCATCAGTTGTAATGGAAATGATTTCTGTAAGAAGTCATCCTGATGGAGGGAAATGCTAGACTCACTTTTGTTTTATTAAACATAATGTAATGATTACTATTTATCTCCTATCTATTTCTCATTCATCCTGCACTAGCCTGCATGGCAGGTGTACATGTATGCATGTACGTATATACACTGTGTTCTCTGTATTTAAAACATCAGCTCCTTGAAGGCGAAGGCTGAGAATGCCTAGGGCTTAGACCAGGGGTTTGCTGTTATAAATTTAGTGTCAGTGGGAACTGCTGTGTGACAGAGGGTTTTGGTCCACCCTGGGCCCAAATCCGGGAGTGAAATCCTGCCCAGTCACTTCTCCCCAGGCTTCACTGCACCTCAGTCCCCTCTTCCTGGGGACTTGGACTATCAAAGCACTGAAAGGAAATGGAAGTGGTTTCTTCCCTCCCTTTACTCAGAAAAGTAGCCTTGCTGGGCTTCCATGAGGGAGCAGAGAGGGTAACAGCTGCCATCAGAGCGCAGCGTGCAAGTCATAGAAGACATGAACCCCAAGGGGTCTTGGGGAACAAGTTGCAGACTTGAAAATGAATGAGCAGTTAAATCCTGTGAAGGAAAGTGCACCTGGGATATGACAAAGGCTTAGAGCTGGACATAAAGATAGGGCCCTGGCAGGGCTTGCTGTGCAAGCCAATGTGCGCATGGACACAGAGTGAGAAGGTTCTGTGTGCCCAGGGAGCGAAGCTGAAAGTGAATTATCTCACTAATAGCACAGCACAGTGCAGAACCTAGAGAGGGAACAGGCAGATGGCTGGAAAGGCCGCAGATTGCCCAGCGCCTGCTGTTTGTTAGGCCTTCCTCTCAGAAGGCAAGCTACTGAGTGGTTTCTCTCTGCCCTCACACCCCTGGGTTCTGGGCAGGTTTGAGAGTGCCAGGATCATTCTGTAAAGAGAAACGTAACCACAGCCAAGAACAGCTGTCTACTGGAGACCACAGTGGGCGACTGGTGGGCGAGAGTCTCTATTGGTCAACATTCATGCGGGAGAAGGAGGAGGTGGCATTTGGGGGCCTGAAGGGATGGAGGGGATTGAGAGTGAGCAGGAGTGAAGCTTGAAGTGTCGGAAAGAGTTTCCAGGAGCCAACAGCGTGGGGGAGTGGGGGGTGACCTGCAGGGCCAGGGTTAAAGAGCTGGAGCTAGGCAGAGAGGAGGAAAGAGGAGAGGAGACTGGGCGGACCCAGGGGTATGTGACACTTTGCACCGGCCCTCACAGCCAAGGAGCTGATGACAGTGTTTTTACCTTGAACTTTGGCTCTCAGCTGCGTTGCACCTTCGTAGTTTGAGGCTAAGGGTCTGCGGGGTGTCATCTGTCCTCCTAGTGAGTGCGGCCAGGGGCAGTGCTCTTTCAGATGCTGCAGCCAGGGCAGAACAAAGTGCAGCCCAGGGCAGCAAGAACGAGTTCTGGGGGATGTCGCAGCCCAGGTGGGGGCAAGCAAAGCTTATCTAGACTGTCATTCTGGTGGGCTTCCAGCCCCTGCCCCCAAGTCTCTCTCTCTGCTTTCCTCTATGTCCTGAAAGGCTGACCCCAGAGGGCTACCCATTTCTTCCCCTGGCTGTCCAGGGGCTGGATCAGTTGAGGCCCTAGGAGGGGTTGGGGGTGGCCAGGAGAGAGGCAGCCTAGGGATTCCTGAGTGTTTCTTGCTTCTGAGTGCCTCTCTGCCCATTGTCCATCTGGCAGCCTCAGGCCTCCCAAGTTCCATGACTCAGGCTACGCACAGCTCCTCCCTGACCCCGGCTTGGTGCCCTAACATCTCTGGTTCTTTTGCTCATCTCTGTCTCCAACCACCTGGAGCAGACTCTGTCCTCTGCCTGAACCCAGCGACAGCCCTGAGCTTGCTGAGCTCTTTCTGCATCAACCCCATCCCCAGTGCTTGCTGCGCACTAACACCTTCAGCTCTTCCATCTCTGTGCTGTTGGAGCTGGGCAGCGCAAAGGCTGAAACCTGTTCCCAAGGCCACACAGCAAGGGCAGAGTCCAGATCTGAGTCTAGACAGCTGAGCATGGGACTCTGAGCTCCTCACACTGACTCATCCTGCCCCTTCCTGGAACACAGCAGGAGTGAAAAAGGTAAGACCCCAAGAGCTCGAAACACATGCTCCAAGAATGTTCACAAGACAAGCTCCAGATTATATCAACTATTATTAACTATGCTATTCTAATAGTATATCCAGTTTCCTTTTCTAGAGGTTGTTAGTCTCCACTATACAATAGAACTACACTGGGAACTTTATTTTTTAAAAATTATTTTTAAAAATATTCATTTATTTATTTAATACAGAGTCTTACTACACAGCTCACACTCATACTGATCCTGCTGTCTCAGCCTCCCCAGTGCTGGGATTGCAGGCCTGCGCCACCATGTCCAATTTCAGTGGCCAGCATGGTGCGGGGCTGGTATGGGATGTGGTACCAGGGATCAAACCTGGGTCCTTGTGCTTTCCAGGCAGGCACTTAGACCATCAAGCTATCTCCCAAGCCCAAAGATGTGGGGAATTTCAAACTATCCCAGTGCCCAGGTGATATGCCAGCCGAATGCAGTACCAGTTTTGGAGGTGCCGCCCAGGCACTGACAAGTTTTGAAACTTCCAGGGAGTTACGCATGCTGCCACGATTGCACCAGTGTTCTAGCCATCAGCAGCAGTCTCCAGAGGGCAAGGGTTATGGCTGCACAGATCTGGTGATAAAATAAGAGTGACAGCTGGCAGACGCATAAAGGAGGAGGAAGAGGGGGTAAGAGAGTTGGCGCAAGAACTGGAAAACATTTTAAAAAATATCAGTGGTGGTCTGAGCTCACTTAATCCCTGGACAACCTGCCGTGGGTCTGCAGAGATCTTACCATTTTATTTCACTATAGTTGCTATCCACAGTTGGTTTAAAAAAAATCGGCGTTACTGTCTATATACTTTTTTACAGAGACAGAGGAAATGTACGTCTTTTAGAACGTCTATTTAATCCCGAAGGTTACATCATTGCATTTATTTTCAAATAGGGTAAATCTGGAAGATTCACTTAAAATATGATCTCCAGTTATATGATTTCCAGTTATCTCTAGATGCCAAGAGAATGATGGATTTCTGGGTGACAGCAAATATTTGTCAAGATGCTCACACCTGTTGACCCTCAGAGGAACTGAAGTTCACGGCCTTTGATTCATGGGCACTGATGACATTTTCCTATATTTTTGATCCTAGTGCTTGGACAGAGCAGAGATGACCAGGCCATGGAAAAGCAGAGGACCGGCCAGTGCGGCTCTCTTGGATGCAGTCCACGGCACTGGGAAAGCTGTGGCCTCGTGTGTCTGAGCATGGGCTGCAGTTTCCTGGTTGTTATTGTTGGTTGTTCCTTTTGGACCAGGGCTGGAATATTCCAATAATGTGTTCCTGACAGCAGACCAAACAACATTTCTCTCTTTCTTATGTTTTTAGTGGCTAGTCCTCCTGTTTACATGCTTCCTGGTAAAATGCTGATGTTGGGAGGAGAGAACAACTCACCAGCTGTCTTCGGGGGCTAGGCATAGCTCCACCTAGCATTAGCTGAGAAGCTAGTCCACTGAGAAATATCCCTGCTCAGACCCCTATCCCTCCCTGTGCACCCCGAAAGCAATACTTCCAACCAATACACAATGCTTTTTGGAGGGGGTTGCCAGGGAGGGTTTGCAGGGCCAACCTAGCCTGGAGCTCTGGAAGATTTCTCAGCCTTATCACTATTGACATTCGGAGCCCAATCCTAGGATGTTTAATGCCATTCCAGTAGTAATCTCTCAGTCTCTCTCCAGTTCTGCCCATGAAAAATGTCTCTAGACCTCATCCACATCTCCTGGGGAATGAAGTTGTCCCCCAGCCCCAACCATCATGCTGAAAGGAAGATTTGTAGAGACCTTGACCTTCAGTCTCCCTTAGACATTGGAGTCAAGGCACCAAAATCCTGTGTCAGTGGCTTTCACTACAGCATGTTGCTAGGAGATGTGTGGGCTGTTGTCCTTTAAAGCATTGCCAGGTGCAGAGTTAAGACTTGTGCTGCATTGGCAGGGAACTTCCCAGGGGTCAGAGCTGTTCTGGGGGACTTGGATGGCCTCGGGTGAAGTTGGCTTTCCAGTGGGCAGGCTGAGTATCCTTTCTTCACCGCTCCAGGATCATCCTTAAACTCTACTTTCCTGCTGTGCATGTACAGTTCAATCCGCAGTGGCTTTACAGGTTTGCTTCCTTCTGGGCCTCTGGTTTCCATCTGGAAGGGTAAGGGAGGCCTCTAGGGGATAAGCCCCAGTAGTAGAGCCATCCTCTAGAGACAATCAGGCCTCTAAGAATTTCAGGAACAATGAAGCATGATGATCAGTACATCCTCCTCCAGAGAGGCCCTGAGATGGCCAGAGCATGATTAGGCCAACAGGAAAGTTAATGTGGAGATTTGCCTACCACAGTGAGAGCCTGCATAGACGCGCCCAGTCCAGTGCAGTCTTCAACACAGAGAAGAAGAAGAGAGTGCTGCATATCCAAGTCAGGCCTCGTAAGAGCAAACCTCCTTCCAGCAGATTCAATTAGTTGGGCCTGGGAGAGCCAAAGCTAATGCGAGGTGTGCCTGACAGTGTCAACTGTGCAGACAAGTTGGCACGAAGATAATTATAGCCACATTGTTGGACGCTGACTAGGTTCTCATACCATGTTAAGTGACATCAATAACAAAACCAACAACTATTGTTCGTATTTATTAGCCACTTATCATATGACAAAAATATGCTCAGTGAGCTTACCTGACCCTTCCTAAGCCCTGGAAGGGAGACGTGAGTATTTTCTGCAGTTTGCTCATCAGGAAACTGAATTCTAGAGTGTATGAATTGCTCAAAGGGCTGCAGGGGTGCAGAGGGGCTCGGAGCCCGAGAAGTCTGACTTCATGGCCTGTGCTGTGTTCAGATGTTTGCCTGTACCCTGGCTTTCAGTGTCACAACTCCAGGAAACAGATGCTGTCCTCAGTCCCTGCCTTCTGGTGCTCTTGTCATGTTGCTGTAAGAAGCCTCAGCCCCTGGGGCCTTCAGTGTGCCAGTATTTTTTTTTTATTATTATTATTTTTAATCTAATTTCATTTTATTTTAATTTTTTAAAGAGCATAAATTAGAATTAAAACAGAAAAAATGACAAGTGATACAGAATTTCACTTAACAGGGTACTATAAATTTCATAGTATTTATTGTAATACATAGTGTTGTTTTCCAATCAGTTATTGTTGGGGAGACTGGTCATTGTCCTTTATGCTCTCAGACCAATAATTGTCAAATGTTCTCTGAACAATGAAAACTGTAAAACATTGTCCAGCAAAATTAAAGGGGACGATGGGCCAACCAAATAGCTCAGCAGATTAAAGCACCTGCAAGCAGGTTCAGGGGTTGGGGGTTCGATCCCTGGGCCTGCTGTGCTGGCCCTGCCCCTGGGGTGCGCTGAGATGGCAATTGAGACTGGGCGTGGTGGCACGTGCCTGTGATCCTAGCTCTTGGGAGGCTATAAACAGGCAGATCACTACCAGTTTGATCTAGTAGTGAGACCCTTAACATCCTGACCCTGTAGACCCTTCCCCAAAATAAAAAATAAATACATAAATTAAAAAAATTGAAGGGGACATAAATAAATGGGGAGATATAAGGTGTTCATGAACCAGAAGACTCAAGAGATCATCGTTTCCATAGCAAAATGGTCTATAGATTCAAAGTCCTCCCAGTCAAAATCTTAACAGGATAAGAAAAAAAAATAAGGCTTATTACAAGGAAAAGTTAATGTTTAATTGTTTGATCAATCTTGCGTACTTGTGTCTGATAATCTGAGCAACAGATTTGATGATAGCACTATGTAATATAACAACTATTGCTAATTTTCTATTTTTTTTTTTTTTT
>PVKN010006854.1:0-27704 GCA_004027915.1 Capromys pilorides
AGACAGTCAGCTCCAGTGGCTCAGCTAGCAGTATCCTCAAACCCCCTCAAAATACTCCCTCACTTGCAACATACTTATCCCATGCTCTTGACAAGGTGTCTGTTACTTTAAAAAGTTGTTTTTTAATTGTATCCTAGTTGAAAAGGCAGGCATAACATTTTATTAGATTTTTCTAGTAAATATTAAGACTTAAAGAAGGATTCTTAAGACACTTTACTCATAAACTGTCCCACCCAATTTCACCTTCCCCTTGGGTTGGGTTGCACTCCCTTCACTGAACCCTGCTTTAGGTGTCTCTTACAGCCCAGGTCATTAGGGGTCCAACCCAATCCCCAAACCAGCTATTGTCTGTTGGAAGCTGATTCATTTTAATTCTATCCTCTTCTCTGATTGCATCACATCTGCCCTACTGCACACAGAGCTATCAGAGTCCTGTAAGAGGCAACCTCCTGAGGAAACAGTATTTCTTCAGAGCAAGCTGTTACCTGACTCGGTATCTAAACACAACTCCCTGCCTTATACCTAGTTTCAGCCGACCTTTGGAATAAGAAAAACTTTCAATGTATAAAATAATGCATTTTAGTCTAATTGCGTTGTGACAGGATATTTGGAACTACCAGGAAGGTTAAAAAGTATGAATTTTAAATACAAACAAATCAATATTCTACTTCCCATATTAAAAATCCAAGCAGAGATGTCAACTGTTTTCGATTGCAAGTGACTCATTTCTATACCTGGCATGTCCAAGGACTAAAGCAAGAGCAGTCTGGAAGGAGGACAGAAAGATTATTTGACATAATGCAGTGTAATGGAAAGACCAGCTGTGCTCCAAGGTCAGCTCGGCTATAGCTTGCCTGTGTGATCAAAGGCAACAACTTGTCCTCAACAGTGACAGAGGATTTATACCAACCCATGACCTCAGGGAGGCACTGGGCACCGAGATGACAGTAATATACAAGAAATGCTGTAAGCCTCTGCATCTTCAGAGTACATGCAAATTACTCCAGACAGGGTTGGTCTTGAAGCGCTGGTAGGTGGGTCAGGGAATCCTCTGAGGGACTGGCTCTGCGTAGAACTTCATGCTAAGTGCTGAAGAGGACCACAAAGGAAATCAGCAGTAAGGGGCTTCTGACATATCCTAGATTTTTGCAACCTGGTCAGAGAAACAAAGTACAGGGTGCGTGATGATTGTATCATTTCTAGGCAGCAGCAGAGGTGACTCACATACAGTACTACAGGCTGATCACTCCAGCTTCCAGTCCTCATGTCCACCGGCAATTACATCCTAAGAGTCAAAATTATAAATCATATAGACATTTGGTGTCTAATTCCGTGATACTAACTTCTCAGTTTGGCTTAAAGGTTGCAGCATGTACAGACAGGAACAAGAAAGAAGGCAGAAAGGGTAAAAGGACAACCATTAGCTTAGTTAGAAAGAGGGGGAGCCAAGTCTGGTAGAAAGGGGTGAGCACTGGACATGTACTAGAACAAAAGGTAGGGAGTAGAGTGTCGAGACCAGAAATGTGGGCTTGACCGTAGAGGTGAGTAAACTGGAAGTGGAAGTTGAAAAAGGGGGATGTAGAGGATGAAACCAGGTGACAGTGAGTGAACTTCCAGAGATAGATTGGGAGAAAAGTATGATATAATATGGAGAAAACATGATTTTAGTATCCTAAGCATGTCAACATCTTAAAACATCGTGTAGTAATATATCTATAATAAAATAACCCATCTTTCACTTTGCATGGCTCTTCCTTAAACTACCTCTCCGGTGATGTTTAAAAATGGCTACCATGGCCTAACAATTCTTATAGAGGTCAGCAATCAATCCCACCTCCAAGTACATCCCCCTCACTCACCCCTGCAAAAAAAAAAAAGCCTCCTTAGTCAGAGGCTACCTTTAAAAACTTGAACAGCAGGCCAAAGGAATAAACACAGATTCCGTGGCACAAACGCTTTTGTGAAGAAAAATAAATATGCCAAAGAACTTTATCTTCACACTTACAAAAGCTCTCAAAATTTAAGGACTGCTAGATTAGCAAATAACTTTCACATAATTCCACACTTTTCATTCAAATTTAGTTTCCACTTCTCACAAAATCAAAAATCAATACAAAAGCATCACCCAAACTTTTTTTTTTCTTTTTTATGACTATAGAAGGTGCTTGTTCTCAGCTCTGGCCTGGTCAAACTTAATGCATTAGCAAGCTCAAAAGCAACCATCAGCCAGGTGTGGTGCCTCATGCCCACAAACCCCAGGACTTGGAAACTGAGGCGGAAGAAGGATCACCATGAGTTTAAGGCTAGCCGGAGCTACGTGACAACACCCTGTCTCACAAACACACACAAAGTAATAATTTAAAAGATCGTCATAATTCTCAAGTTCTTTACCACAGGAAGGGTCAACTGCATCTCGTAACCTAACACCAAGCTGCATCAAGCCAAAGCTCCACTTTTGAGACCTGCTGTAGGATCACATTAAACCCTCTAGTGCTTATCAGATAGATGATAATGACCTATTCGCCAGCAAAGCACTCAAGAAACTGGCCCAGCCAGTGACCTAGGTGAAGAAACTTTCCTTCAACTCTTTCACTAACAAGGTGATAGCTCACCCTGTGGAGGGCAACGGGAGAGAACAGGGAAGGTGGAGAAAACGTGCAGGAAGCATGCAGATGGGTTTTCGAGAGCTGTTACAAATGGAAGGAGCAAACGGCGTGAACAGCCGGAAAAATAATCGTCATTTTATCTGCTAAATACAGGACATGGAATAGACCGTCCTCCCTCCCGCGTTTGCATCCCTAATTTACATGGAGCCTTTCAGAAAGTTACCAGTGAGCCTTAGGTTCTGGACAGCCTAAGAAGTGCTCAAACCACATTTTTAGGTTCTCATTTGCCGCAAAAGAAATATGACACCTGTGCCCAAGTGCCAGGATATTTTAACTCACACAGGGGTGGATAAGCCTCTCAAAAATCGTATTATACTCTGCTGTCAAAGACATTCCTACTCAATAGCCACCAAGCTTCCAAAAAGCCTAAAAGGAAAACTTTAAAGAGAGCAGGACAAAACTATCCACAGCCAAGAGAAGCGCAGAAGCTAAGGATAACGCGGAGAGGAACGAATGCACGTTCTCTACCCAGGATACGCCAAAGTCCCTTCAAATACCTATGTTACCCCCTCACAATCGGAGCTTATCTCTCCATGGGCCACTGGCCGTCCACGCCGACTTAAGAACCTGTTTGGATAAAATCTACACTGCAGTAAACTCCTTTGGCACTTTCAGGACTGACTGGGAACTTTCTCTGCAACCTACGGCAGGAGAAGCAGGCTTCTGCGCCCGCACGGGCGGACCCAAGAGGAGCGGCTGCGCGGTTGTCCAGGTAAGGCCCCCGGTCCCTCACTACGAGGAAACTTCTTTCCCTTCCCAGCTTCCCCTGTGGGTCAGTGTGGCCGCCTCTGTCCACCAACAAGAAGAGAAGAGCGTAGGGGTGAGAGAGGTCGCAAGGGCGCCAGGCCCGGGCGGTGGCGACCGGGGCCAGGCGATGAGAACCAAGGACTCCCGCATGCCCCAGGCCCGCGGGACTCACAGCTTCAGCCGCTCGTAGGTTGTCGCCGCCATCATGCACCAGCACCTCCTGCCTCTCGGTTCCGACTGCCCCACCCCGCGCCGCCACCTCGACTATCACCCAACCGATCACCAGCCTCGACGGCCCCAGCTCCCGGCTCTCCCCACCAGTCTCTCCGCCCCGCGGAAAAGAACAGGCACCAACGGCAAGCGGCGAGGGACAAACTAGTTGCAAGACTAGGAATGTGAGAAACGCCTTCCGACGGGATGGGTAAGAGAGTGTCAAGGAGCGTCGTGACGTATCCGCTGCGGATTGGTGGAAAGCGTTGGTCTGAGAAGAGGCGGAGCCCCGAAAGCTGTGAGCAAGCGCAGCGGCGCTGGAGTGGGGGAGCAAAGGAATGTTGGTGTCCGGAAGTCGGCTGAAGCTGCGTCAGAAGCGATCTAGCATCGTGGTGCATAACTGTCTAACACAGGGCCAGTGGCGCAATGGATAACGCGTCTGACTACGGATCAGAAGATTCTAGGTTCGACTCCTGGCTGGCTCGCAGTGTTCCTTTTTATCTGATTTTGTAGGACTTCGTTTGAAAGGATTCTGACCACAATGTGGAGGTCAGATACCATCAATTGTACTTTGCTCAAAATACTGTAACTTGAAGCCACTTAAGTGTTTGCTAATTGCGATCGGCCTTGTGCTTGGTGAAGCAGACGAGGGCTCTGTAAATAGCCAGGTAGCCGATGACGCACGAGCACAAAGCACTTTCTGCGACACTGCTTCGGTTTACCAGGATGAGGGGGTGTAGGTGCGGGCCGCGCGGGGTCGCAGAGCCCCCGGAGTCGCAGCCCAAGCGTGAGCCTGAACCCCCAGATCTATGGGAAAGCTTAGCACAGCGGTGGAAACATCAGTAGGAAAACGTCAAATAACCGAGTGTATTACCCCGCATGTTTGCAGGTACCCGGATGCAGACCCGAGGGGTGGGGGGGGCCTCAGAACGTCCTCGGCAGAAGGGAGACAACCCCCAAGCTTGCTGAGTCACTGTAACCAAGCAAGGGTCAATTCAGTTCTCTGTTACATGGGTTTTTTTCTCAGGAAAAATTACAATTTGTTAATTATGGGAAATTATGGGGAATAAAAATTAAGGGCTGGGAGGATACAGGGGTAATCAAAATATGCGGTGAAGGTTAAAAACTTGCAAAAAGTTATTAAAGTAAGACATACTGCATTAATCCATCTCAAGATAATCCTCGGAGCACATCTCATCCTTCCTGGCACTTCTGAAAGTCTCAGAAGTCTCTTTCCCAGATATCATTAAGTAAAATACACTCACTGTTGCTCCAGAGTCCCACCCAACAGAAAGACAGCTCATAAACACGACGATGCCGTGTCCCCTTCCACCTCATTAACAGCTCTGACCTCGAGGGGCTTCTGGCTCTTCCCAAAGTCAATATGACCAGGAAAAGTGAACGTTTTGAAGCAGTTTAGGAGCACCTCACGGCAACCAGGACAGCACAACCGTAAGACCCTCGGAGAGAGGGCTCCAGAACTGCTACAGCAAGCAGCAAGGACATCTTGCGAGATATGTGTTCAATGCCCAAGGGAGGACTGTGAGAGAGACTTGCCACATGGTGATGTAGCAGAATGAAAGGTACCGGGGCAGAGTTCGTATTCCCTAAAACTAAAGAATGAATTTTAGGAACAGGGGAGGTAAAGAGCAGAATATTGGAAAGAAAGTGTCTGTAAGTGAGCCTAAGTGGGTTGTCCAGGAATCTGTCTTTTCCAGGAATTTTTATAGAGCAAACCATGAGGTGAGGCAGGTCTGAGGTGGGAAACATGGAAACTCACTAGGTGGGCATGCAATGGGACAAAACTATGGTCAACCAATAAGATCACAAGCACAATTGCTCAGGTAAAATTGATTAAATCCACAACCAAGTGGAAAAGCAAGATCTGGGGATACAGTTCAATGGCATAAGTGCCTCCCTGGCAAGCAGAGGGTTCTGAGTTCAGTCCCTAATACAAAAGGGGGCAGGGGGAAGCAAGTCCCATAGCAATCGGGCATGAATGTAGACCAGAGGCTTCTCCTGTAGAGGGTTGGGTTAGTGACTTCCTGGCTTCCTCAAGGTGATTCATCAATGGATACTTATCTTTAGAGAGGCAGACATCTGTGCATCTTTTTTCTTAAGGACTGGCCCACAGCTAGAGTGTCTGTCTCTGTCACAGTTGCAAGATCTTGTCTTCCATATTTTCTTGAGGGCCTGGCCCTGTCTGACTGCCTATAATATTTCTATCTAATTTAGCTCCTACAACAATGCAATGTTGTAACTTTTTTTAAAATACTGCCTAAGCACTTGATGGATTGTTGGATCACCCTGGGTAGCTTGGTGGTGGAGTGCCTGGCTTTGCATGTGTGAGCTCAGTCCCCAGCATCAAAAAATAAAGTGCATTTCTACCCCAGGATCATTATAATTAACATCTTGAGCCCAGGCCCACTACCAGTTTCATCCCACCCCTTAAGTGTTTTTCTCAGATTTGTTGTTTTCAGTACTAGGAACAGAACCCTGGGAACACATAGCTACATCCTCTGATGGAGACCATTACAAAACAGCTCTAAGCAGGATTTAAATCACCCACCTGGCTTTCCATGCTTCCTTGTGAGTCTGTCCTAGATTTAGGCCCCTCCTCTGGAGATGTCATTGAACTCAAATGAACCCCTGAGAGTCACTGGTCCCCACTGAGGCCTACAGTGGACTGTGGTGCATGAAGCCTCAAAGGATAAGACAAGTCCCAGCCAAAGATGTGTGGCTGTAACCTGAATTAACCAGATAAAGACGGTAGCTACAGGCATCTCACTCCTGGGTGAAGACTTCCTGGAGATAACATAGTTCTCCTGAAACATAATGTCTTCTTTGGAGAAGCCCTTGAGCAGAAGTCCAAGGTCCTGCTCAGATTCCTGCCTTTCTTTAGTTTCCCCTCCTCTATTTTGATAACTAAATAAATATGGGCCTCCCAGAGGTCTTGGTCTTAGCTCCCAGAGAATCTCAAATTCTCTTAAGAGGGTTTTGGCCCTCCAGGAGCCCTAAAATCATACTGCTTGACTTTCTCTCTTTCTTTTTCTTTTCTTTTTGAGACAGAGTTTCTGTCTCAGTTACTCATTGCTGAGACAAATACCCAACACCCAAAATGAAGAAAGGAAAGGTTTATTTAGTTCAAGAAATATATTTCTTGATATGTTGATTATTTTTTTTCTTAAGTTATTTAGATTTATTCTTGCAAGTTTGACTTTGCTGGGAACAAAGGTTTAAATAAGAGTCAGGCCAGGCATGGTGGTACATGCCTATAATCCCAGCACTGGGGAGGCTGAGGCAGGAGGATCAATGTGAGTTCAAGACCAGCCTGGGCTACAAAAGTGACCTCAAGGCCAGCCTGAACTACATAGCAAGACCTTGTCTCAAAAAACAAAACAAACAAACAAACCTTTGTTGTACACTTGCTTGAGAGATTTTCGTCCTGATCACTCTGCAGTAACTAAGGGATAATATTAATATGTTAATCCCCTGCATTTACAATTTTTTAAAAAGTTTTGAGCAATCTAAGTTTCCCAGGTCAGGTTCAAACTTGAGTTTGCCTCAGCTTTGAGAATAGCTGAGCATTACAAGCTTGCACCAGTGCAGCCAACCTTTAACAGGGACTTGCATGTACATGTGCTTTTCCAAGTAGGTTTGTGCTGTCATCTTATCTCTTAGCTGTTTATCTGAAGTCTAAGGCCATTAAATACTCTTTGGAGATGTACCATTGAAGAACTTGATATTTCAAACACAACCCTTATGTTGGGAGTTTTGGTCATTGCCAGTTTAACAGTTTTTTAAAAATGATCCTGAGTTATTTGAGTGTTTCATATATTTCTACACATGGAAATATATAAAAATATACCAGATGCACATATTTGAGATCCACATTTTTATTGATAATTTTTTTGTATTTCTCATTGTTGAAAAATATAAGTTAACATTTATTTCTTGACATATTGATTATTTTTTTCTTAAAGTATTCAGATTTAATCTTGCAAGTTTGACTTTGGGAGGGGTGTTCTCCCCTACCTCACTATGCAGGTCTCACTCTACAGGGTCTCACTGTGCAGTCCAGGCGGGCCTTGAACTCCCAGTGATCCTCCAGCCTCAGCCTGCTGAGTGCTGGCACTACAGGTGTGCACCACCTTGTGCGGCAAATTTCACTTTTTAAATAAAGTATTGACTCTGGCTGTAAAGACATTAGTCTTTCTGCTAGTTTATTGTTTCTCTTTTCCTTCACCTTTTACTTTTAGCCTAGAGAAGTACTCACTTTTGTATATTCACATTTACTAAGTGTTTTTGTTTGTTTCTTTGTTTTTAGTTTTTTGAGCCAAGATCTTGCTGTGTGGCCTGGAACTGCGGGTGAACCTCTTGCCTCAGCCTCCTGGGTGCTGGGATTACAGGTATGTGCCACCATGCCTGGCTCAAATTTACTTATTTTAGTTTCTTCTTTTAAATTTTTAAATCGTTGTTTGGGTAAATCATTTGTGATTTATTTTGTTGGTCGTGGTGATGCAAAGATCAATTAAACACTGAACAGCTGCTCAAGCCAGTTACTCCGAGCCTTTTGTTGAGAAGAATTCAATAACCCTTTACGATGATCACGTAATGTGAGTTCAGGCACTGTCCCTATTTTTACAGAAGTGGAAACTAATTTTGCTAAAGGTCATTGAGCAATTAACAGTGAAACCAGAGTTAAAGATTCAGGGCTCTGGACTTCCCCGCTGCACTTGCCGGCCTCCCTACATAGTGCTCGCGCGCTGCTCACCCTGCCAGCAGGGGGCGCCGGCAGACCTCCGTCTAGTCCTGGCGAGGCTGCCACTCCCCAGCTCTGGTTCTTAGAAGCTTCCACCCCTTCAATGATACAGGGCTCCAGCTGCTGGCTGTCTCCTAGGCTTTAGGAAAAGAACTCTCCCAGCTGGACAGTACCTGCCCTGCAGACAGCTCTTGCATGAGCTCCTTGAAAGATGTCACGTGCAACAGGAAACAAGAGAAGCAGAGCTTAACCTGTACGCAATCAGACGCCAAGGAAAATGTGCTCAGGGCAAGAAACCAGCAAGGATGGGAGATACAAGTTGGAACCTTTAGCTTAATATACAAGTGTAACCTACCTGCTAAGGCCTTCCCGTGGCAGAAGCAAGTGCAGAAACGAGGTCTTTATCATGTGGACGGTCCCTCCCACCGGTCCACATCTTGCGGAGTGCGCCTTGCTGCCCAGACTCAGTTCCCTCATCTCCCATCCCAGGGTGGGGCCCTGGGCCCATAGCCACCTGTCCTTGAGGCCTAGGCTCATGTGGAGGGAGGATCCTAAGGGTAACACAGCCCCAGGACTTTGCGAGAGAGGGTCTCACTGAATTACCCAGGCTGAGCTGAAATTTAAAATCCTCAGGTCGGGTGAGATAGCTCAGCAGTCTAACACGCCTGCTTGGGCAAGCTTAAGCAACCACAGGGACCGCGCAGTTCGATCTCTGTCACCACATGCTGCACCAGCCCCACCCCCAGGGCAGGCTGAGCCAGTTATATAACATACATACATACATACATACATACATACATACATTCTCATGCCTCTGTCTCCCAAATAGCGAGGATTAAATGGGCACACCACCACACCCAGTCTCAACTGCCATCTCAGCGCACCCTGGAGGTGGGGCTGGCACGTCAGGCCCAGGGATCCAACCCAGGGGGCCTATGCCTGCTTGCAGGTGCTTTAATCTGCTGAGCTATTTAGCCCGCCCAGTAGTGAGGATTATAAATGTGCACCACTGTCCCAGCTTCATCCTTTTTTGCACCCTGATTCCAGCCACATTTATGCGCATATATATATATATATATATATATATATATATATATAATTTTAACACAGGGTCTCCCTGTGCAGCTCAGGCTGGCATTGAGCTCATTTTGTAGTCCGGGCTGGTCTCATATTTGCAATGATCTTCCTGCCTGAACCTTCCAAGTGCTGGGATTGCAGATGTGCACCACCATGCCTGATTCTCCACCCATATATTTTTTGTTGGCATCTGCAGTGGCCAAATAATCTTTGCAATATATCTGTCCCAGTCCCCAGAACCTAGTGTGCTTGCAGAATATTTTTAGGTTAAGGATCACCAGATAGGCAGGCTGTTCTGTTTTTACTGTTTGAGCCCAGTGAAACCACAGAAGTGGGGAGGGGGTGGGACAGAAACAGTCAGATGGTAAGAGCACCAGCCAGGGACATGGCAGCCTCTAGGAGCTGGGCAGGGACAAGGAACAGGTTTCTTTGGGTGCCTCAGGGAGGGTGAAGGGCTGCTCCAACCCCTATGTGTGCAGGACCCATTTCCCCAGAGCTGCCATAAACACAAGTTATTTAAGCTATAACTGAAAATGCTGCCCCAGCCAGTAGACTTCAGCTTCTTAGTTGTCCAGGCAACAGTTTCTGTTCCAGTTCCAGTTTCTCCTGTCTTCTAGAAACAGCTGATCATTGCGATGTAGTGTATAAACCAATCCCCGATGTACAAGCAGCCATGCTGCCTCTGTGCTTCCTGCATGCATATCCCATATAAGCCCTAGACCACCAGAGATCAGGACCTGGTATTCTGGTGATGATCCCAATCAGTTCCCACCAACATAAATAAATCTGCCTCCAAATCCTGGGTGTTGTTTCAGTGCTTCTGCTTGCCATGGCAAAGCCACTGACTTTGAGGTAGCCTGCAAGAGGAGCCATGGGAAACCAGGCAACTCCAAGGGGTGGGAGCAGCAGGAAGTTCCTACTCCACCTGCAATGAGGTTTCCTTGGCTCTAGGCCACATACCACCACTGGATGGGTTGTCTACTCTGTGCCTCTGTTGTCTAGAAAACAAGCGGTGCTAGAAACCACAGGTCCTCAAGATCCCGCTGCTTCATGATGAGCACACAATTAGCGTCAGCTACCACTGTGGCTGCTGTTCCAGTGATAGAATTTGGAACCAAACCAGATTTCCCACCTTTTCAGTCCAAAATGGGCCAAACACCGATGCTGGCTATCTCCTCCCAACTCCATGTCTTAGGGAGCTACATGAGTAACTGCAGTTAGCCCCAGCAGGAGTATTTCCATCACAGAAACCAGGACACCGCTTCACCAGGCGGTTTATGATTGATTGATTGATTGATTGGTTGATTGATTGATTGTGGGACCAGAGGTTCAAACTCACGACCTTACGTGTGCCAGGCAGGCACTTGTGCCACAGAGCTATCTCCCGGCCCCTTCGCCAGGCTGCTTGGGGTCTCTCAGGAAAGCCATTTACCCAGGCACCTCCCCAGCTCTGTCTTCATCTCTCAGCACTTCAAGGCCATTGGCAAACAGAGACCTGTAGGGATCTGTAGGTCTGACTGCGAACGGTTCAACCCCGGGGAGACATGGCAGTAGGAAAACAAGATGAATGGCTGGGCTAGGTGGTCATCAGTCTGCCTGATGAGCAAGACTAACTCAACTCACACAAAAAACATTCCTTTATTTATACTTTTACAAAGTCTGCACCACATGACACAAGGTTGCTTAGCGACTAATAGCTGGCCTGAAGGAGACAAGATGTTTTTCTCAGCACTGAGGCATCCCGTTGGCTTCAGGCAAGGAGGCCCAGTCCCACCTACACACACTTGATCAATTTTCTGGCTTCCTGCGGCTCCCAACAGGAACCCATGCTCATGCTCCAAAGAATCAGATCAGCTGCTCGCATCACCTAAAATGACCAGCCAGGCATGGTACCCAGCATCCTAGGAGACTGAGGAAGGAAGATCCCAAGTGTCACGCCAGCCTGGGCGGCCTATGAGACCCTGTCTGAAAAACTAAAAAGGGCTGGAAGTGGAGCTCAATGTGAAGGCCTTAGGTTCACTCCCCAGTACAGGGGGAGAGCAAAGGACTGAGCTTTCAGCGCGCCTGTGTCCAGGGTGTGTCAGACCTGCACCCGGGAGAACTAAAGCCAAACACCAGACCACAGCAGGGTGGGGAGGGGTCCCTTGGGTATCACTGCTGCTGCACGATTCCTGCTGGTGCATCGAATCCCGAGGTCCCTCACTTCTGCGACCTGTGGTCACAACCTGAGTCAACAGCTTAACATACCTGACGGAAAAACAAATGATCGCTGCCAGGGCAGGATCTAAAAGTGCCATGCTCAGGACCCAGTTCAAGAAATTGCTGTCTTGGGGCTGATTCTCCAAGATCTCTCAGTTTTACACGTTTGAAGTAGGGGTAAAGAACAATCTCTTTTTTATTTTTTTATATTTTGAGTCAGGGCCTCCCTATGCAGTTCAGGCTGGCTTTGAGCTCACTTTGTAGCCCAGGCTGGCCTTGAACTCACAATGATCCTCCTGACTCAAATTTGAGAGTGCTGGGATTACGGGCGTGCGCCACCATGCCCAGGACCATCTTGGGTGACAGATGATGTCTCTTTCTGGAGCAAAAGTTGGGCAGGCTACAAGGGTTTCCTAAGCCACACGACAGCCATGTGGTGGCGCAGGCCTGAGTGCAGCACTCTGGAGGCTGAGGCAGGCAGATCCATGAGTTTGAGGACAACCTGAACTAGTTAAGAGACCAGCTCTCACAGCATAAGAGCCAGTGGTTTCCTACGCACATGGCTCCCCTGTGCCGCGCAGCCACCTACACGCACAGGTGCAGCCCAGCCTCTTCCCACGGCCTCAGCTTTGAGGCTCAGGAGCCAGGGCAAAGGCTGTCTTCTGTCCAGCACCTCCCCTAGGAGTAGCAGGCTACCGCTTTTCCCCGGCCCACAAGTCCCATCACTTTTGTCAGGACCCACAAAACCTCGGCATGCTGGTTTGTTTGTTGGGAGGGGTGAAATCTCAGGCCCTGCTCGGGTCTGCTACCTGTCTTAGGGTCCTCGCTGGGAGGAAGAGGCAGCGCGTGGGGGCAGAAAACCGCTTCACCCAGGGCTGCCCAGAAGCTGAGAAAAGAGGAGGGGCTGAGACCAAGGACACTCCTCTAGGTCGCATCCCCAGTGGCCAGCTCCAGTCAGCCCTTTCCTGGTGGCATCTGGCTGTGAGATCAGCAGAGTTCATGCGTCACTGAGTGAAAGACCCCCGAAGCCATCAGTGTTCAAAGGTAATGAGATGTTCGGGGGGCATTTCCGATCTAACCTTTCTAAAAAACTTTTTATGTATCTGGTATAGGGTCTCACTTTGCAGCTCAGACTTGCAGTAAAACCCTCCTGTTTGCAGCCTCCCCAGCATTGGGGTTACAGGTGTGCCCCACCACTCCCCAGTGGCCAGCTCAGAGTGCGTAGGGGTACAGCCAGTGTAACATGTGGTGCCAGGGATGGAACCCTGGTCCCTAGGCTTTCCCTTCTACACTTTTTTTTTTTTACAGGACTGGGAATTGAACTCAGGCCCTTGCGCTTGCCAGGCAAGTGCTTATTCCACTGAGCTATCTCCCCAGCCCCTCCCTGTGCTTTCCTGAGCAGGTACTTAGTCTGCTGAGCTATCTGGCCAGCCCTTCAGATCTAATTGACACCCATTTCAAGGGTGAGAGCCTGCAAAAAGAACAAAATCCAGTTTGCAAGGCTGTTTGCTTGCTCCACACACACACACACACACACACACACACACACACACACACACATACACGACTCAGGAAGTATGGTTACACGGAGAGCACTTTAATGGCCCACAGAACGGGGCAGCTTTATTGCTGTGATACCTTGAATCATTTTATAGCAACTGTAGTAAACTTTACAGTAAAAGAAGAGACTTAGGAAAATAATGGCACTATACATCAAAACATGTATGAACCTTAATTCCCACGCAGAGATTTTCCATATCTGTCCAGTCTGGGCCCAGAACAGTGGATAGATCATCTATTCCACTCGCCTTCTTGCCTGTTAAAGTTTCTGGGAATTTGGGACTGATTTGTGGCAAAGGAAAAACAAAGAACTTGGTTTCCTGGCGGTTCCGCAACACACATCAAGCAAGCACAGCGCAGGTGAACTCACGCCTGTCTCTGTGAGGGTCACTGAACCTGTCACCTGTGCAGGCCTCAGAGACGACATCCTCTCGCGGACTGCGGAGGACGGTGAGCCCCAGTGCCCTCTCTGATCCTAAGGATCCTACTTTTATTCCCCAGATGTGACCCAAACCCACAGAAACGAGGTGGTGGCGGAGCCGGGAGGTGACCAGAGCTCCTCTGTTGTTCTCACCACCCACAGAAGTGACTGAGATCCACCCGGCAGCCAGGCGCAGGCGGCGGGCGGCTGGGACTGCAGGGCCTCCAGCCACGGGTGAGACGCGAGCACGCCCCACGCTCTTCGCCAGGCATGGACGGGTCTGGCATTGCTGAGTGGGCGGGAGGAGCCCCACCCAGGCAGGCCAGGCTGGGCCAGCCGCTCTTTTCAGAGGACCCAGGCACTTTACAAATTCCCAAGTTAGGCAGAGAAAAGAGCAAAAGGGAGTATGCTAAAGGCTAAAACGAAGCGAGGAGGAAGGCTGCCCGCCGTTGGCTTTGGCGCGTGGCATCGGCCTTGGTCCTTGTTCATTTTAGGTCCAAGAGCTGTCCAGGAAACGTGGCAGAGCTCTCTGCTCTTTTTAAAACAAACCTGTTATCCTAGTCTACCCTCTCTGTTTTCTCTCTACAGATCCATAAATACAAGCTCGTTACAGTTCTACTTGGCTAATAACTTACAGGACATTTACAATCCCAGGCAAGTGAGCACCTTCTCACCACTGTTGCAGGGGCCTGAGCCGGAGGGAAGTGTGAGGAACTCAGCATTAGGGCCCTCGGCAGGGAAGTGGAGGAGCAGGCGGCGCACCCTGCCAGGACTTCCAGGACGGCTGGAAAATCCTTTATTGTTCTTCCATAGTCTAAAATGTGGCATTTGCAAACACAGCCGAACTACCTCAATCAAGGCTACCCTAAAATTTCATTACAAAAGCTAGTTACCGAGTCCCAAGCTACTCAATCAGCAAAATGTCCCAGTGCTCCTGGAGGTGGGGGGGACTGGGGTCCCAGAGTCTCCCCTGCTCTGCTTGTGAGCAGGTCTCCGCTCTGGGGCTGAACGTGCCAGCTGGCCTGGCCCGGCTGGAGGCCTTGATGGGAAGAGGGAGCCCAGCCTCAGGCCCCTGGGACCCCAGGTTTTCAGGGTGCTTGGCCCAGGCACAGGAGGCTGGCAAGTGACACTGGGCCAACAGAGTCCAAGCATGGACCTCACGAAAGTGGCACAGGGCATCTGTGGGGCCATGGCACACTCCCACCATGAACCGGCTATCAGAGGAGACGGCCTATGGGCCAAGGGAGAAGTCTGCGCCCACGTATGCCCAGGGCTCCACAGACAGCCCCCGCCCACGGATGAGAGAAGATGCAGAGCACACACATCTGCCGCGTGCCTGGCCCTCCTGGCCCTCCTGCCGCAGCTCCAAGCCACGCCCAGCAAGCCACAGCCCTGCCTGCTCTTTTTCTTTTCCTTGCATAGCAGTTTTTGCCATTTCACAGGCCAAGGAGTGCGACCTCTGGCTCAGCAGAGTGGCTGGCAGGACAAGCTCCACTCCTGGGCAGAGGTGGCGCTGAGATCTTGCTGGTGTGTCTCTCCAGAGCCAGCCTGCAGGAGTGCAGAGGTCCTGGAGCTAAATCCCAACGTAGATCACAGTACTGGCCAGCTGGCTGTGAGCGTGCAGGGAAGGAGGGTCCCTGAGTCCCACGTGATGTCACTTTCTCCTCCAGCTGTAATTTGGTGAGGCTCTGTCTGAGGTATTTTGTGTGTGTGGGTTGGGGAGGCCGCAAATGCAGAGAAACCATAGAAAACAAAGTCACAGAAGAAAGCTGGTACCTGATAGGGGTCCCCCGAGCATTAAGGGCTGGGTGGAGATGGGGCAGGGGAGGCCTCGAAGCAGATGTCACTCCTCCTTGCAGGCTGGCTTGGCAACCTGCCTCACAGACACACTCCTGGCCTGAAGGAGCTCACTCGCTCAGCATATGTGCAGAGTTCCATCCTTGCTGGGCGTGGTGGCACACACCTGCAATCCCAGCACTCTGGGGAGGCTGAGGCAGGAGGATTGCTTTGAGTTTGAGACCAACCTAGGCTAGCCTTTGAAACCAATTCAAGCCTAGCTTGATCTACATAACAAGACCCTGCCTCAAAAAGACAAAAAATAAAAGTCCATCCATAAATAAACTCAGTCAGGTCCCAGAGGTGTCCCCACTTGGAACCCAGAGACCCGGAGACTTGCCCCTGGGGACCCACTCCCAAGTCACAGACTCGAGAGCTCCGATCCAAGAAGCACCGACAGTTGGGTGAGAGAGAGTCTTGGTGCCTGCACCGAGGTCTACTCTCTCCAAGAGGGAACAGGGGTGAGCTGGGTGGGGCAGGGCATGGCGTGGCGTGGCGTGGCGTGGCGGGGCAAGCCTGTTCCAGGACCTAGGGTCACATTGCACAGTCTGAGCTCGAGCTCACTGAGCTCAGACCTCGGCTCTGGTTTCCCAGCCAATCCTTCCAACACTGAGCCTGCGTAAGAGCCTCCTCACTGGCACGCAGTCAAGTGTGTGGCAGTCCTGAGGACACTTGAAGTTGGGTGGAACCTGCGCTTGTGCCTTGGGGGAGAGGATCCCTGGGTAAACCCAGACTGGTGTCTCGTCAGCTGAGCTGTCCCTTCAGAGGGTGCTACAGTGGAGGTTGTGTTGGTGCACTCGCACGCACGCACGCACGCACGCACGCACTGGCTTCCTGAGTAACCGGGCCTGAGCCAGGAGGAGGGGTGGTGTGTGGAAGGCACTGGGAACACACTTGGCCTCTCTGGCTGAAGGCGACCCTCACCCACACAGGGATGCCTACCCCTTTCCTCCCTCCACCGGATCCCAGCTAGGGGCACCGGAAGTCACAGGCAGATGTCACCCAGCTCCTCTTCCCTGCCAACTGGGCTAGAAGTGGTGCTGGTGGGGACCGGTGGCCACAGGCCCCTTCTCCAGCCTCGTCATGTGGCACGCGTGGCAGAAGAGGCGGTCTTCCAGGGGGTAGCAGCGGTGACCGTCTTCGTCATTAAGCTCCAGGCCACAGTCCTGGGGGTGGCAGGAGAATCAGAGGGCTTGAAACTGAACCCACTACAAGATGAGACAAAGGCTACCACCCGGGTGGCCAGTGCCCATCTGGGGTAAGCAGGGGGCACCCAGCAAAATGTCTCCATGATGCTCTTCTCCATGGTGTCCCACAGCCACAGGGACACCCATTTCTTTGGCACTGGCAGGGAGACCAAGCCACATGTCACCCACACTCCCTGTCCTCCCCTGCAAGGTGACAGAGTGAACCTAATCTCTTCCCCCATGAACCCACTCAGGGTGGCTAAAGCCCACAGGCTTCCTTCCCAGGACTAGTGGGGTGGCCCCTAGCTTCCTGGACATCTCAGGCTCAGGGGCTCCTCCGCCTGGGGTGCAGCACAGCCTTAGGGCAGGTGGGATCCCCTCACACCTGCCCATAACCCACCCTCCCAGACAGGCCAGGCCCTCGATCCCTGTGGCCTGCTCCATGGCTTCAGGGAGGGCAGAGGGAGTTGGAGGACGGGCTTCCAGCTGTGGTCTTTTGGGTTTTGTAGCCTGGAGAGGAGAATCCAGGGCCTTTGTTCTAAGCAACATCCCCAGCCCTGTTTTTATTTTGTGACATGATTTTGCCACGCCCCTAAGTTTGCCCAGAATGGGCTTGAGCTGGCAATCCTCCGGCCTTAGCCTCTCAGGATGCTGGGATCACAGATGTCCTCTACCATGCCTGGCAGGTGATGCACAAAGGCCTTTGTGCCCTGGGCACCTGCCTCATCCCTGCCTCCCCACACCAGCTCTGCAGGGCTGAGCCCCCAGAACCTCCTGGACTTCCGGGAGAGGCCGGGTGGCAGGGGGCCTACCTCGCAGCGGTAGCATTCCACATGGTAGTCTCTGTCCATGGACACCACACGGACTGTCTCATCTGAGCCCTGGGACAGAGGGAAGGCAGGATGGGCTGAGAGGCCAGGGAGGGGCCCTCAGGGGCCACAGGGTAGGGAAAGAAGAGATGGTGTGATGGGAGACTCAGGAGGGGACACAGTCAGTGGTGGCCACAACACATAGGGAAAAGAATAGACAGTGAGGTCTAGGAGGGACAGCGGCCCCTTCCGAACACCAGCTAGCACTCAAAAGAGGACCCATGGGACATCTTATCTTGAAAAATGTAGGTGGGCCCAGTGTGGTGGTACACGGCTGCCCTCCCAGTACTCAGGAAGCTGAGGCAGGAAGATGGCTATGTGTTTTTTTTTTTTTTTCTATTTAGTACGGGGTCTACAGGGTCTCACTATATAGACTGGATTTATAGTGATCCTCCTGTTTTCAGCCTCCCAAGCACTGGGATTACAGGTGCACACCACCACGCCCAGCCAAAATCGCCGTATGGCAGGCCCTTGGCTGTGAGTTTTAAGGCCAACCCAGATTACATAGTGAGTTCAAGATCAGCCTGGACTCCACAGGGAGACCCTGTCTCAAAAAATAAATTAGGGGCAAAAAATGGAGTGAAACACGAGCTTTACCGCTCCTCTCTAACCTAAGTTATGAGAGAGTCTGACCTGCTAAGGGACACCCAGGAGCAGGGCAGGGGCCGGGGAAGCCTGCTGGTGACACCCCTTCTCTCAGCATGGGCCAAGCGGGGTGCTGTAGAGGGTGCAGGGCCGGAGGGAGGCTCAAGAGGGAGGGCCTGGGAGACAGCGGGGCCGGGGTGACGCGCATCTCACCTCAGGCGGGAGGATGGGGAGCCGGCAGGCTGCACACTTCGGGGCCAGCACCCTGCAGAGGAACAGAGGTGTGAAGACGGCAGTGTGGTCCCAGGCGAGCCAGAGGCAGAGGCTGAGCTTGTCCCCTCCAGCCCACAGGGATTCGGAGCCCAGGGCTCGTTCCCTCCTTGCAGAACGACTGTAGGGCGGTTGGCTCCAGGGCTGTCCCCAGCCAGAACAGGGCCACGTGGCTGCCTCTTGCTGCAAGCAAGAGTACTGGCCCAACCCTCTGGGGTCTCAGCCACACAAACCAGGTGAAGCCTGGGAAAGCAGGGGCCACAGGTTTGCCTGACTCCTCCCAGGGCCGGGCCACATGGGACACTGACTAGTTGTTTTTTTTTTTTTCTTGTCTTTTTGAAACAGAGTCTCGCTATGTGGTTCAGGCTGGCCTTGAGCTCACTTTTGTAGCCTATGCTGGTCTCAAACTCACATCGATCCTCCTGCCTCAGCCTCCCAAGTGCTGGGATTACAGGCATGCACCACCACACCCGGCCCCTAAATGTGACTTTTTAACTAGTTCTTTTTTTTTTTTTGGTGGTATGGGGGTATGGGGATTGAACTCAGGACCTTGCGCTTCCCAGGCAGGCACTTATTCTACTGAGCTATCTCCCTGGCCCTTTAACCAGTTCTTATCTCAGGAGCGTCCACAGGCCCTTCCAAGTCTGGGGCGGCCCTGATAGCCACTAAGCCTCCGCCCACGCGGGATGCTCATGTGGTTCCCCGGGCTCCCCTCCGTACTTGTGGTAATCTCGGACACAGTAGACCTTGTTCTCTGAGTCCACGGTGAAGGGGACCCCATCCAGACACTCATTACAGATGACACAACGAAAACAGCCGGGGTGGTAGGACTTCCCCAGGGCCTGCAGGATCTGGGGTATCAAGGAAGAGAGACTGAGAATAAGTAGGGGGGCCAGGGAGATAGTTCAGTAGAAAATAAGTGCTTGCCTGGCAAGCACAGGGTCCCGAGTTCAATCTCCCGTACCACACACACACACAAAAAGAATAAGTAGGGGCTGTGAGGAAGGGCGGGACACAAGGTGGAGCAGGTTCCTCACCATTTCACCAGGACAAAGACCATGAGGGGTGAGGAGGCTGGCCTGCTCAGCCCCGCAGACAGCTGGACAGAGGTCACCTCCTATCGCCTCCTGCGGGCACTCAGCAGGAAGGGAACTAAGGGCCCCGGCCCACAACCCCACACCCAGAAGAGGAGCGCTGCCTCGAACGATGGTGGTGCACACTGGCCTTTCCAGCACCTGGGAGGCTGAGGCAGGACAATCAGCCTGGGCTACAGAGTGAGCTTAAGGCCTGCCTGAACTGCACAACAAAAATAAAAAGCAAAAATCTCTCCTAAAACAGGTAGAAAGGAGACAGGAGAAGCTAGGGATATATAGCTCAATGGTATGGCACCTGCCTGGCAAATGCAAGGTTCTGAGTTGACTCCCAATACCAAAAAGAAAATAAAAGAAAGGAGACAGGGGCCAGGGAGATAGCTTGCCTGCTTGGCAAGCACAGGGTCCTGAGTTCAATCCCTGGTACCACCAAAAAAAAAAAAAAAAAAAGGGAAAAGAAAGGAGACAGGAAATTATAATTAAAAAACAAAACAAACAAAAAACCTGTAGCTCCAAGACCCAATCAGAGTCACCCTGTCACAATGCCTCCACAACCTGACACCTGTGTGTTTTTTCCAAGTTCCTCACTCTTAAATTTCTAGGAGTCTTAAAGGCACAGTACTGAGAATGCCTACATTTGGTCTATGCTTCCCTATATATACAAATATTTCCCCCCTCAAAGAAACAACAGGGTTAAGTAGGTGCTCCAGCTCCAAACAGTAGGTTGCTTTTGTGGGAAGGAATCTCAAGTAGAAGGAGAAGGGAGGTGTTCCAATCTCTTTGGGTGTCATGTGGGTAACAGCACACGTAACACTGCACTTGTCCACATGCCTAAGAGCTGCACCTTTTGTTCTGAGTTATTTCTCAATAAACAAATCAAAGCAGGGAGTAGTGGGGGACACATAGAATCCCAGCCTTTGGGAGGCTGAGGCAGAAGGATTGCTCTGAGTGCAAGGCCAGCCCAGAGTACGCACTGAGACCCTAGACAAAAACAAAACAAAGCCAAAAAAAAAAAAAAAAAAAAGTACAAGAAAAAATCAGCAATGACAACCAATCCTCTTCTTCAGCATGGAATTAAGGGGTCAGGAAAGAGAGGGATGGATGCTCCCTAGCTAAAAGCATGAAATATAATCATTTCCTCTAATCCTTCTATTAAATGAATTCTCACAGGCAGGCTCAGGGGAAAGCAATTTGAAACCCTATTCATGAACCTGACAACCTGATTAGAAGGAAACTCTGCCCTCACTGAAGAAACCAAGGCACTGTGGTCCGGGGCAGCCTTGGCCAGCAACTGAGCCAGCCATGGGCTGTGTCACCACAGGCCTTGTGTCAGCTGAGAACTTAAGAGACAGGCTTTATGCCCACCTCAGGAACGGCTTGCACAGGGCAGGATGTGGGAGACACCGCCATGTCCCTAGGATCCGTGCTGAGATCCCGGTAATGCAAACAAGCTGCACAGTGCACAGGGAATCGGAGCCCAGCCAGGGCACATACAGCACACGGCCTGCGGGGGAGGGCAGGACCTCTTTCTGTGAAGCAGCTGCCACCACAAACTAGGAAGGAAACTGTGCTGGGCAATCACTTCTTTCTTCCCTAAATGCCTCCCCCTCACTAGACGCTGTGATTTTGTTGGTCCCATGCTACTCACCATGTCCATGATCAGATGTCCACAAAGAAAACACCTGTCGGCAGACTGCTGGAAGCCAGAGTACTGCAGGGAGGGAAGGGAAGTTAAACCCAGGCAGGGTGCATACATCAGGGCGCATGAATCAGCTGCTTCCCCGCCAGCCCAGACGATGAAAAGGAACTATCGAGGGAGACCTGTCACCACATGCCGTCATCAGGCATCTGCCCAAGGACAAGGGGACTGTGCACTGAGCCATGGACTCTCCTCTGGCCACATTACACATAATAATGGCACTCTCATCCCAATAGCTGGGAGGAGTCAGCCACAGAACGCCAGGCTGCAAAAGAAACTGCACTTCAAGAGGCCTGTTCTCAGCGGTTCACCAAGAGGAGCTCCCTGGCACCTCCTGGAAGCTCGTAAGAACCTCAGGCTTGGGCTGGCGAGTTAGCTCAGCGATCTAAAGCACCTGCTTAGGCGAGCTTAGGCAGGTGCAGGGAACCGTGGTTCGATCCCTGGCACCACATGCTACACCAGCCCCTACTTTAGGGTGGGCTGAGCTGGCCAAAAACAAAAAACAAAAAACACAGAACCATAGGTTCATGAGCTCCGAGTCAGACCTGTTGAATTGGAGGCTCAGGTCTCCATATTTTCATCAAGCCCCTCAGGGGTTATGACGCATGCTCAAGCTTGAGGTCACTTGTGAAACCCCTAAAACAACTGCAAGACCTATGTGGTTATCCCGATTTGTCAAATGGAAGCAAAGAAAGCTCTGAGAGGGCTGGAGAGATGGCTCAGGGGTCTAAGTGCCTGCCTGGCAAGCACAAGGACCTGGGTTTCATCCCTGGTACTGCCCAGGCTCTGTGCTGGCCCTGAAACTGGACATGGCGCACATGCCTGTAATGCCAATGCTGAGGAGGCTGAGACAGGAAGATCACCATGAGTCTGGGCTGTGTAGTGAGACCCTGTACCAAACACATACATACATACATACATACATACATACATACATGTTTGGTTTTTTAAAAAAGAAAGAAAGCTCGAAAAGTTAAGTGACCTTCGAAGATTGCCTCCAAACTACACAAGCAATTCCGGGTAAAGACAGAATTGAACGACAAGCCTGCTTCTGATTAAAAAGCTAATGCACGTGGTGAGTACAGCTCAGTGGCTAGGCATGTGTGTGTGGTCAATCCCTAGTGGCAGAAGGAAAATGTTAATGTTATGTTAACCTTTATGGTTAGCTTTGACAAAAGTGATAAATACAGCATCAAATGCCACACAAACCCACACCCACACCCACAGGGTCCTAAAGTCTTGAAAGAAAGAAAGGAGGAGCTCTCCGTGGCCTGGTGTGGTGATGTGTGCTAGTAACCCTAGCTCTTGGGAGGCAGAGGCAGGAGGACTGCTGTGACCTTAAGGCCAGTCTGACTGGGAAAAACTGCACAAGAGAAATCGTTTTTTTGTATTTTAGGGAAGGGTCTACAGGGTGTTCAGGGTCTCACTAGTAGACTGAACTCATAGTGATCCCCACCAGTTTATAGCCTCCCAAGAGCTGGGATTATAGGCGCATGCCACCAGCCCAGACTCAACTGCTGTCTCAGCGTGCCCCAGGGTGGGCCAGCACCACAGACGGCCCTGGGATCAAGCCCCCAGTCACTGTGTCCGTTTGCAGGCGCTTTAGCTATGTGGCCAGCCCGAAATCTTTTTTTTTTTTTTTTTGTGGAACCAGGGATTGAACTCAGGCCCTTGTGCTTGCCAGACAAGTGCTTATTCTACGGAGCTATCTCTCTAGCCCCAAAAAGTTAAGAAGGGGTGTGTGTGTGTGTGTGTGTGTGCGCGCGCGCGCGCATGGCTCAGGCTGCCTTAATGGTGGGGGTGGAGATCGAACCCCCATGCCCTGTGCCTGACTGGGATTGCTTCCACAGGCGCTTTAATCACTGAGCTAACCCGAAAGCACCCCAGAAAGGTGTTTTTTTGTTTGTTTGTTTTGTTTTGTTTTTGACACCGCCCAGCTCAGTAACTGCTTCGAGGCTCTGAGTGTAACCTAAAACACAGGATGCCTGATTGTACCAAGCATTGTGACCATTAATCTGGCCTCACAATGGATGATCTCACTCTGCTAGGTATTCAGCATGGCCAGGCTGCTCTGTATCTCCTTTGTACTCCCTGCTTGTGCATCATACAAAAAGCCCTAGACCACCCGAGATCGAGGTCTGGTACTGTGGGAATGATCCCAGTCAGTGCCCATCGACAGAAAATAAACCAGCCTCCACATCCTAGGTATTACTTTGGTGTTTGTGTTTGTCATAGCAAGCCTGGGCTACATAGCGAGTTCAAGGCCAGGCTGTATCATAGTGGGATCCTGTGGGGGGGGGAGGGGCACAGAGAGAGAGAGAGAGAGAGAGAGAGAGAGAGAGATAAGAAAGAAAAGGGGAAGAACTCTGTTAAAAGCATATTGGAAATTGGGCACCATGGCACACACCTGTTATCACTCTGGGAGGCTGAGGCAGGAGGCTCACACATTTGACTTTTGAGCCCCACTGAGATTTTTTTCTCAAAGTAAAAGAAGGAAGAGGGGAGCTGAGGATGTAGTTCAGGGTAGGTCCTGGATTCAAACACCAGTGTGAAAAAAGGGGGAGATGATGAAGGTGGAGGAGGAGAGGGCAAGCCACAAGAGGGGGCAGAACAACACCTGCTGATTCTACACATCCGAAGAGTAAAAGCGCAGGTGTTACAAACACAATGGGAAACGTACTAGAATGGCTGGAGAGAGAAAGAGAAACCTGTTTGCAACTTCGCGCCACCTGGCAGAGGGTCAGCTGCACGTGCTCAAAACTACTCATCTGGACTCCGCCTAGGTGGGCGGAGCTGGTGAAAGCTGGCCAATCAGAGTCCTATGTTTCTCCAGTGAGAAATGACTTTGGCCCCGAGAGAGCACGTGACCTACAAAGGCCCAATGGGCATGAAGGATGGCCGTCTTCCAGGGCAAAGGTGGGGCACTACACTCTTATGAGACCGATGCCAACCCTGCCGGAAGCCAGTTTGGTTTTGGTGTCTGATAAGCCACCTCCTCCCAGAAAACCGAAGGGGCCTGAGCCAGGGGGGCAGACCTGGAGAGGAACACGATGGGGCTCAGCCCACCCTGGCCAGGAGGCCTGGAAGACTCCAAGCAGCTAAGGCCGGGGCACAGGGACGCGGGTGCAGGTGGCCACATACTCACCAGGAAGTCTTCCTCACAGAACACTTTGCCATTGACGAAATAGAAGGCTTTTCCTCTCAGTCTTCGGCCTAAGGAAAGAACACAATGATGGGGTGAAAAGAAAAACGTTGACGCTGCAAGAAAAGAGGGGAAGGCTTGCGGCCAGCCTGCAGGCCCTCTGGCCGAGTGTCTGTCGGACCTAGTGCCGCTTGCTATTCCCAGGACCCTCGTCCTCCTGGGAGATGCTCCTGTGTCCCTTGAGGACAGAACTGTCATCCCAAGGGAGCTCACACCAGAAAGCTGGGTGGGATCTAAAACCTCTGGCCAAAGCTGCCGTGGGAAATCCCGCCCAGGATCAGAAGATGGCCCCATCCAGAACACCAACACGAATCGAGGAAAACGAGCAGAGGGTAGGAAGGAGGGATGCACAGGAAAAGTCTGCACAGTCCCAACCTAGTATCCCGGACGGAATGCCAGACATCAGTCCACCAATGATCAGGGTGACACAAGGGAGAACCACATGAGAGGCTACCTCACTTCGTAGATTGACAAGAATGTCTGTCTTTAACAAAACGTGTTTGGTGACTGTAGGTGGGAAGAGACCACTGGGATAGCCAGCCGGGAACGCTTCATCAAGAGCCAACAGCAGAGAAGCCACACAAATCGCAGCACAGCGCTCGGGTGGCCTGGAGAAGAACTGCAAAGGGGCTAGAGGGGCCAACACACTGATGTTCAGGGCCTCACTGTTTAGAGAAACCAGGAGCATCTTCAGTGTGCCCTGCGAGATTTACTAGTAGGGGCTGGGGAGATAGCTCAGTGGTCCAAGTGCCTGCCTGGCAAGTGCAAGGACCTGGGTTTGATCCCTGGTACCACGTGCTGTGCTCGCCCTAGAACCCTGGGCATGCCATGCTGGCCACTGAAACTGGGAGTGGTGGCCCATGCCTGTAGTCTGCCGTATTCTATGTTCTTTAAAAAAAAATACAGACCCAAAATAACATGAACGTTGGTGTATTCTAGGTGGTAGGGAAATGTTATTTCCTACATATAACACAGAGAGACGTAGACACACAACATGTACCCCCGTCTTGAGATAAAACACTATGCCAAAGGCAGTAACAAACTAGAGAAAACACCTGTTGCATGACTTGTGGCTGGCTCAGCGTGTCTGGAGTGTGGGGGCCGGTGCAACATGTAGTATCAGGGATTTAACCCAGGTCCTTGCACTTGCCAGGCAGGTACTGAAGACTGCCGAGCCATCTCCCCAGGCCCTTTTGGATTGATTTTTCAACACAATCTTACTGAGTTGCCCAGGCTGAGTTCATACTTGTGATCCCTTGGCTTCAGCCTCCTGCAGTGCTAGGCATACAGGGCCCACACCGCCTCACCTGGCTGAATTTGTGCTTTCTTTTTTTTTTTTTTTTTATGACTGGGGATTGAACTCAGGTCTTTTTGTTTGCCAGGCAAGCACTTATTCTACTGAGCTATCTCCCCAGCCCCTGTGCTTTCTTTTTATTTTGAAAATTTTTATTTACTTATTTGTTTGCTTGTTGTGTTTGTTTGTTTCTTTATTTTATTTATTTTGTGGCTGGCCCAGCCTGCCCTGGTGGTGGCGCTGGCCACCAGGGCATCGAACCGCAGTCCCTGAAGTTGCCTGAGCTTTCCTAAGCAGGCGCTTTAGACCACTGAACCATCTTGCCGGCCTGATTTGATTTTTTTTTTTTTAATGTTATGGCCAGCTCAGCCCGCCCTGGGGGTGGGGCTGGTGCAGCATGTGGCGCCAGGGATCGAACCAAGTTGCCTAAGCTTGCCTAAGCAGGCGCTTTAGGCTGCTAAGCTACCTCCTGGCCCATGATGTGTAACATGAAAAAACAAGTTTTGGTTTGTATTTTTTGGTACAGGGAATCTAACTTGGGACCCTGCACTTGTCAAGCAAGGTCTTATGCCGCTGAGCTATATCCCTGACCCACTAGTTCTTTTAATTTTTTTTTTTCTTTTTAGTATTAGGAATTGAACTCGTAATGTCACTCTTCCCAGGAAGGCACTATGCTACTAACTATATCCCAGCCCCGTCTTTTTAATGAATATAAAAAAATTTAGGCTGAGGCAGGAAGATCGGTGTGAGTTTGAGACTAGCCTGGGCTACAAAAGTGAGCTCAAGGCCAGCCTGAACTGCATAACAAGACCTTGTGTCAAAAATAATAATAATAGGGGCCAGGAGATAGTTCTGTGGCACAGGTGCCTGCTTGGCAAGCGTAAGTTCGTGAGTTCAAACCCCGGTCCTACAAAAATAAATAAATAAATAAATAAATAAATAAATAAATAAATAAATAATTTACACTATAAAAAGAAAAAAGACTTAAGAATTATGAGTCAAAAAACAAAACAAAACCCCACGGCGCTGCGCATCTCCGGTACGCGGAGCTCACCTCCCAGGGGAGGCCTGCAGTCGATGGGGAGGTTTGTGTGCTGCTATGGCTTCTGCCTTCCCTAAATGTCTGTGGAGGTCAGGCACTGCTCTGAGCTTCATTTACTTCATTTTATTTCATTTTATTTTGAGACGGGGTCTCCATATGTAGCCCAGGCTCCTCCTGCCTCAGCCTCCTGCGTGTTAGGGTCACACTCCATCTTAGGGCTCCCCAGCCCGCCATAAACCCCATCCTGTCCCCATCCAGGCACCAGAGGCCAGGAGGGGCCAGTTGGCAGCTCCTGATTTTCCTTACCCAGAACTCAAAGCTCAAGTCTCCCACCTGAGTACCCATGACCCTGGAGGGTGGAGCTGAATCTGTTCTCGAGGACTCAAGCTGTGGTCTTCATTTCAGGTTTGCAAACCTGCCCCTCAAAAACTGCCATGCCCAGAAATTGCATCACGGCCAAGTGGGGCAGAAACGGGCCTGACGCCCACTGTGGCTTCCGTGTCCCAGGTACCATAGCTGGGGCTGCCAGTCTTTCTGCAGAGGATCTGCAGCCCTGCTGCGTCACACAGCGCAGCCCCAGCCCCTGGTCCCCGGCTGCCACCTGCCTTCCACGGCAAGTCTGCACAGCTGTCCTCCTCCAGGGCCAGCCCCTCAGGTGTCAGCGGTGTGGAGAGGGCACGCCCAAGAGTGAGGCAGAAGTGAGGACACTTGCTAGTGCCTGGAGCAAGGACTGGACAGGAGAACTCACACTCAGCTGGGCATGGGGCACACCTTGCGAACCCAGCACTTTGGAAGGCCGAGGCAGGAATATCCCCTTGAGTTCAGGACCAGCCTGGGCAACTTAATGGGTTAGCCAACCCTGTCTCAAATAAACAAATAAAGGCTCTGAATTCAAATTCCATTACTACAGCAAAAGTTAGCTATAGTCTTGAGAATTGCTAAAACTCCTACCTCAAGGGTACTTTTTCCTTTCCTCTCATAAAACAT
>PVKN010006855.1:0-27677 GCA_004027915.1 Capromys pilorides
ACATGCCCTCCCCCCACATTCTGCTGTAAATCCACCCACCTTCTAATGCTGCAGGGAGAGGCCGAGGACCAGCCCAGGCCTTTCTCCCGGCTGGCCTTGGTAATCCGGAGCAGGCCACGCAAACAGCACGGCTCCCCAGGGGCCGGGGCTCGAACTCGAGGGACCTCACAACACAAGTGCAGCTGCGCATTCCCGCCCTAGCCAGGGTCACGCACAGCTCCAGGGCACCCACAATTACCCCGAAGCCTTAAGCACCTCCATTTTATCCCAGTCCTAGAAAAAATGTTTTTTGGAAGCTTCAGTAAAGAGATAAAGGAACCAAAAACTCCCCAAAAGCCGTGGATTGCTCTGTTACGGTGAATGAAAAAGCGCCAGACACGAGGATTCTGGGGCTCTGGCTTTTCCTGTATCTTGGGCCTGCCTCCTCTAACGCATCCTGAAGTGGAGGAAAACCATGTCTCTGGAATGATGGACACTCAGAAGCCTGGAAATCCTTCCCTAATTATTTTTTAGATGTATTTGGTACAGGATCTCACTACGTAGCTTGGACTCACAGTGATCCTCCTGTCTTCAGCCTCCCCATGGCTTGGATTACAGGCACACACCACCATGCCCTGCCTCAGTCGTCTGCCCAGCATGCCTGGGGGGAGGGCCAGCAGAGCATGTGGGGCTGAGGATCGAACCCTGGTCCCTGTGCTTCACAGGCAGGCCCTTAGTCTGCTGAGCCATCTCGCTGGTCCTTCCCTAATTTATTTTGTGTGCCCCTTCTATGCTGGATGGGAGCACAGGAAGGAGGGACCTCGAGCCTGGATCCATACCTGATGAACGCAGGCGAGAAAGTGAAGTTGCTCCACGTGGCAATCCGTGGCCGCCCCACCTGCGTCCTGCAGATTCTTTCTATCACGGAGTTCTCACTGGCTGCTGGGCTGGTGACCTTGGGGGTGTTTTGCTAAAACTTTATATCTGAAAAGTCCTTGGTTTTATCTAAGGTGCGAGGCCCCCGAAGTGTCCAATGTGTTTGGTAATCAAATTACAAATACAATCAAGGGTACAGCAATGAAAACGAGGCTTCCAATCAACCCCTTGTGCAAAATAAAACCCTCTTGTACTTCGAAAACCATGTGTCTTCACTCACTGGGCCCTGAGTGCAAAATTTACCTGCAAGCTCTCCCAGCCACACCCACCCCACGGCTGTAATACTCAGGGCCAACAGCTTGCACAGCACCGAGGGGCAAGAAGGCAGCGTCCAGACTAGGAGTGAACAGCCTCAGGACTGGAAGGGACCCGGCCTGCTGTCTGGCTGCGTCCTGAGCAGTGGGGCAAGGGCAGCTTCTCTCATCATCAGCCGAGGGCTCCCACTCGGTGCATGGTGTGTTTCCAGGTGGAAAGATGCCCTGAAGGACACGGTGCACATCTGAGTGGGCCATGGATCTTCCCATCTTCAAGCTCGAAAGCCAGCCCCTGGGGAGGGGTCTGTACTTCGCCACTACCAGCCCCTCCGCAAGGCTCTCCTCAATGGCGCTGGCATCCACAGGTCTGCAGGAGTGCCCTCGGGTCACACACCATGCCACCAACACCAGACCCCAGACCTCACGCTTTGTCTTCAGCAAGCGCAGACACCCCTGCAGGGCCAGGGGACGCGCGTCTCTGTCCCCTGGCCCTGTTCTGAAGAGCCAGGAGCTCCTGAGCCAGACGAAGTCCTCATTTCTAGCTCTACCTTGCTTGCCCTCCTTCACCAGGGACAATCCAAGCGCTGCAGCAGGGCTTTCCACAGTCAACCACCTTCAGCTGGGAAATGTTTGAAAAACAACTGTGTAGATATTGAACATGGCTTTTTTTCCTGGTCACTGTTCCTTAAGTAATTATAGAACAGTGATTCATGGCGCGCTGACATCCCAGCTTAAGTGTGTGAGTGATCCAGAGGTGGCTTAAGGAGATGACACTGCCTCACATCTTGCAGAGGTGGGCCACCAATACCACGCCTTCCTGTCTTAGCTCACGAGCGTGCGGGTGGGGGTGCTGGCACAGGGCATAGAACCCCCTATCCTGAAGACAGGCACATCCTCGCCCAGGACATGCGCAGGCAGGCACACACACTCCCTCCCACTCTGTCACAAATGCTTCCCTTTCCAAAACCAAAGACGGTCTCAGGAGAAATGCAGTAATTGGAACACAGGACTGCGGGAATAGGGTTCAACCTGACCACTCTGCCCAGAAGCAAATCTGGCAAAAAAAAAAAAAAAAAAGCCTCTTTCATGTCTCACAGGACAATTGGCCAGCACACTGGATCTTACCAGAAGCCACCCCTGACCTCATCTGAATGCCTGGAGCCCGGCCTGGGGTACGAGGGAGCTCTGAGTGGCCCCTAACACAGTTCGCCAAGCTGCACCGACCACCTGCCAGCCACGCCCAGGGTCCCATCCCAATTCCCTTCCTGCTTATGCCACATGCCCAACGTGGCCCCACGTGGCAGGCCGTGGCCTGCAGCAGTGGCTGAATGCATGCCTGCTGCCTCTGGAAGGATGCTAAGCCCAGCCCAGTGTCTGCGACCTGAGCACTAGGGTGGTACTTCGTGCTCCAGGTGTCCACAGATGCCTGAGGACCGTGCATGCAATCCAAAGAACAGCCTTGAAGCGGACTGAAGGCGGTCTTCACCACTGGCTTCTGCACACCACTTCCCAAATGCCTGCGTCTCCAAGAGCGGCAGGGCGGCTCTCCATGCCAAATCCTCCGCGGTGTCTGCTGGCAGGTTCTGGGGGCTCTCGATCCCCCAGAGGCCTCACGTCCCATCAGCACCATTATCTCCTCTCCTCTCCTCTCCAAGATGCCATAGCCACAAAGCCACCTCTACTGTGTTTGGTGGGAGGTCCACCTCCTGCTTCAGCTCTTTGCCCACCCGCCACCTAGCTTCGGGCAACTGCCAGCACTGGTGCTCCCTGCCAGCCCTGGATGGCCAGGGCGGAGGTCTGTCCTACACTGATCTCTAACCTGGTGGCAACGCTGCAACTGTGAGCTGACCCATCAAGCCTGACCAGTAGGAATAAAGCTCCACACTGACCACTCTTCCTAGACCACAACCACGGCTGCCCTTAAACCACCTAAACATGCTTTTCCTACGAGGAAAGGGTCACAAACACAGCCTACCAGAGTTCAAGAACACGAACAACTCATGCAAGTTCTCAGGCCCTGAACAGGCAGGCTGCGCGTGCTGAAGTGGGCCCTGAGGATGCAGGAACCCTAAGCCACGGCAACTCCGGCCTTTTCTGTGCCAGCACGGGTCTCTCCTCAGACTCCACCTCCTACATCACTCACCGTCCAGCACCTCGGATAAGGCAGACACAGCTCCTGTGGGGAGGCCTGGGCAACTGGGGCTTTGTTCTGCAGGGAGAGACACGGATCTTCTCATTCCGCTGGCAGATTCCCAGACACTAATGATTCAGTGCTCTAGATGAGAGTGCCGACATGCCATCAGATGCCACGTTAACATCTGCGCGTGCTTTTAGGGAGAAGGCAGCAAGAAATCTTAAGTTTGATGGAGTTGATTTTAAAGATGTTCTGACAGAGTGTGATTTTATAAGATTGTGGGGTGTGGAAAAAAGACAGAAAGAAACCTGGTATACTGTAGTGACTTTGTGAGACCCACTCTCAAAATTTAAAAAAAAAAAAAAGCACAGTAAAAACAGTGTTAAGGATGCAGCCTACTGCAAAGGCCCCAGGTTCTGCTCAACACTGCAGGCCAGGAAACCAACGAAGGCATGGGGCTCACTGCAAATGGAGACTTTAAAAGTCAGCACAACCAGGTGTCCAAAGGATAGAACGTGCAAGAGGCTGTGTCTTCCCAGATGTTGCGGACAGAGACAGCATCCCAGGTCTTTTCAGAATCCCACACAACACACGCACTTAGCCGGTCCTAAGTTGTCCAGATGGCACCAGGCATGAGCAGGCCCATCCCCACAGCACTCAGATCTACTCCTTAATCAGAACACACAGCAGAAGCGAAAAGTTGCATCCGTGAGCCCTAAAAAGGCAAACCCACCCCTGGGTCCCTGCGTTTCCTTCCTGGGCGCCAGAGTACAACAGAGTCCCCAGAGTGTCCTGAAGGCCGCTGAGGCTGGAGTAATTCTGCTTTCCACAACTCAGAATCCAGAACCCTGGGAGCCTCGGCCACTTTCCGGAAGGCACGCTTCCGGGACCCAGGATGGGCCGGGCGAGCCCATGCTTTCCTTCCCACAGCCCTTCTAGTTGTGCTGTAGAAGCCAAAGGAGCCGGCTTCATCACTTGGCAGAAGGCTGGCACACAACCCAGCCCACCGCGGGCAGCCCACTCCGGCAGCGCCCACCTGGGGCTGCACACTGGCTGACCCTCCCTCCCTCAGCAAACCTCTCCACCGTACCCGGGGCTCTGAGCCTATCCTGGGTGCTCTCGAAAGCCCTGTACAACTCTATCTGGATGACTCCCTTGTCTTCCTGGAATGGAATCTGCAGAGGAGAATAATACAGAGGTGCTAGGAGAGGGGACAACGAGGTGTGAAACCTTCAGCCAGTTCCCTTTGCTTGGTTTTTTCCCAGGGAGGCATCAGCTGCCTAGTAATCGTTCATGACACCCATCTGTGAGATGAGAAAAAAAGCCCAGCTTGTTCTTTTCCTAATTTAGAGCTCTCCTCTTCAGTCTATCAAAGCTGATCCTGAGGTTGGGAAGCCCAGGGAGGTCAGAGAAAATTAGCCCTGGACAGCGCCTCCCCCTTAAAGGAGCGCTCCCGTCTCATCTGTCGGGCGCTAGGTGATGCAAAACCCCCACCTGTCCCCCCCACCCCTGGCATCACCTGGAAGGCAGCCGGGGCCAGGGTTCTCTCACTTGGGGCCCTTACATAAGACCCTGTAAAACTTCCCGTGACATTCACACAAAACGAAAGCTGCTACCTGCTTCCTCCGGAGATCATGCGAAGGGGCTCAGGGACAAAACGCACGGATCCACAATTCAGCAGAAACCTGCTCGGCCGAGGTCCGTTCACACGGGGACAGGGAAATCCACCCCGTTAAGTAGGGCCACGGAGAGCTGGCCTGAGTGTGCAGGAGACAATCCATTCCCTCTGAAGTGACCCATTTAAAACCTGAGCATGCTGGGGGAGGCTCTGTACTCAAAAAGGACGGGCTAGTGGCAGAGGCCCCCGGAAGGGCGACAGGAACAAGGCACTGGACACAGCTTGGTGGCCAGGGCGCGCGACTCGGGTGCCCGCTCCAGCTGCGACACTGCCTCGGCTCCCCAGACACCGCTACCCCTCAGGCCTTCAGGGGGGATCTGCGTACCCCAGGTGGCCCTCTCTGCTGCCAGGAGCCAGGAAAAGTTCTCTGCACCAGAAAGACAGTGCGAGCGCAGGGACCGAGCGAGCCCAGCGGCTCCCGGAGCAGGGCTGGGCCGCCCGGCAGGGCACATATCGGTCCCCTGCGTCCCGGGCAAAGCACAGCCACAGGTCCAAGAAGTCGCTCCGCACCCCGGGCTCTTACCTTAGCCGCGCCGGCCCCGGGCAGTGTGAGCCCGCGGAGGCGCTGGGGCGCGGGCGAGGGTCCGGCGGGTCCGGGCAGGTGCAGCCAGCGTCTGAGTCCGCGTCTGCGTCCGAGCGGCAGCGCCGCCACTCTGCACGGCCGGGCCACGCCGCGAGGGTCCGGCCACCCGGGCTGCGCACTGCGCCCGCGCTCCTCCGCCTCCGCTCCGCCCGGCCTGCGCGTGGAACGGGCGCCACCGGGCCTGGGCGCGCCCGACGCCCCGGGCTAGGGCAGGCCGCGCCCCCACTCCGCGCGAGTCCGGGCGGCGCCCCCGGCCTGGGCGAGGACGCGCCGGGCGGCCCGGGAAGGTCACGCGCGGCGATGGATCGCGGATTCCGGCCTGGCAAGCGCGCGTCCCGGGGCCGCGAGCCCGGCCCGCTGAGGGCGCCGCGGCGGGCGTGCAGGGCCGGGTTCAGCCGCGTTGTGCTGTTCCGGGGCCCGGGTCCGGTAGGGGCGGGGCGGAGCAGTGTGGTCCGGTCCGGACGGTCCGGTTTTCGTTGTGCAGTGTGACCGGCAGAACCTCGGCAGCTGCGGCACCGCCGCTCCGGTCCGGTCTGTGCTGCTCGGCCGCGGGCGGGCGGGCGGGCGCCGGGGGGCGGGGCGGTGCCACCCGGGACCCGCCCCCAACCCCGTGACCATGCCGCCGACCAATGGACGGTGCCGCAGCCGGTCGGCCCGAGTGCCCGCCCCTCTCAGGCTCCGCCCCCTGATGGCCCCGCCCCCTACATCGGCTCTCCCTGTGCGGGCGGAAGCAACACCCGGAACCGGAGTACGGGCCGAGTCTCGGAGCGGCTGCTAGGGGCGGCTCGGCCTGCGCCCCCAGCCGGGATCCTGCCGAGGCGCCGCTGCCGCGGGGAATGGCGTGAGGAGAGCTTGCGTCTCCCAGGCTCTTCTGGAGGCCAAAGCCGGGAAGAGCTGCCCGGCCCTGCCCACCCTGCTCCCGGGGCTGAATCTCCAGCTTCCAGTACGTTCGGAGCCCTGCTCTCCGATAGCCTGGCTCCTGCGAGCTCCCGGCTCGCACCCGGCCCGGGGCTCCCGGGAGGCGGGGCAGTTGGATAAGGGCCCCCGAGCTGAGCGATCCAGGTCAGGCGTCCGGCTTCCCCTCCCCGGGACCTCACTTCCCCAGGCCCCGAGCTGTGCGACACAGCTGGGAGGATCAGGGACCCAGCCCAGACCCCCACTGCACCCCACCCGCGTCGTCCCTCCCCCGCGCGGCCCCCAGCCCCGGCAGACCAGAGGGAAGAAAGCGTGCTCTGGACGCGGGGCCTCACCGTGCCGGAGCCGGGGCGCGCGGTGTCCGCTGCTCCCGCAGGCGTCGCGGCGGGCAGGAGGCGGCTAGGAGATGAAAGAGCAGGCGACATCGCAGGGATCAGCAGTGTGCAAGTTGAGCTCAGCGCCGCCTCCCGCAGCGGCCCGGCCCGGACGCCGGCAAACAAGGGATCGTTTTTTATGTTTTGCGGGCCGCGTGTCCCTCCTTCCAACTGTTTCGCCTCCCCACTCTAGCCCCCGCCCCGGAACCGGGTAAAGTTAAACCCAGAATTTGTGCCTTCTTTTTACTGATTGCCTAGCTTCCTGCGTTCCTGGTGCAAAATGCGTTATTACACGGTATTAGCATATTAATAAGGGGACGGGAGGCGGTACTCGGATTTTACAAGTAAAGCTGGAATAATTGAATTGCATCACGAGCTAAAAGATAAGCATGTGGGAAAGAAGAGTTTCCATTACCGCTCCCCCAGCGAGCGCTCCCTCTGCGTCTTAGGAAAGCGCAGCGGCCAGGGTGAGGTGGGGGCCTGCGCCCATCAGATCAGCCAGCAAAGCGGTGGCGTGCAGCCTCCCTGGAGGAGCTCACAGATCCCACGGCCTGAGTCAATAGGCAACTCGGGTGTGGGAAAGCTTTGCTCCGTTAATTCAGCGTGGCAGTTTTTAGCTCAGTGGCATGTCTCATGATGCAAAAGGCAGGAAGATTGTCGGACTGAGAAATACTCCACAAACCCGATTCTGGTTAGTTTGTCTCATGTCCAAGCCCACATTGTAAAATTCCCTTTGGAAAACTGTAATGATTTTAAACTCCTTGGCCCAAGCAAGTCATATATTCTTAGGTTGGATATGGATTGCCTAGGAATTATAGCCTTTTGACATAGACCAAGACACAAATGTCTTAAAAGTATTTCAGCTATGACATAATAGAGTGTGAGAAGTGCAGAATAAAATATACAGAGTGATATGTCTGTTATTTCTAGAGAATCAGCACGGGTTTTGCTAAGAACTAAGAAATATTTTTAAAAATCCCCTTTTAAGCCAACGGTTGTCTATCTCCTCATGAAGATACACAGGAGACATCCTACCAGTTCTCATTTTTTTATTAGGGTCAAGAACTAATCCTAAGAAACACGAAGTCTTGAAGTAACCACCAGGGGGCCCTATAGACATCTCAAAGAGGAAGCCTGAACCAGCACTCCACATGGGGTTGGGGGGCAGGGGGATCTGGTCCCATTTTCTGTGCCCGGAATGGAAGTGGAATGAGAAGATAAATTAAGAACACGATTTGGAGACGGTCCGGTTTTGTGTTTAAAACACCTTGTGAGTTCCAGTTTGACTCAGGAGCCAAAAAATTTACCTCTAAAAAAAAGGAATAAAGCCATCTTAGTGAGTTCCACCTTTCCAGACAGGACCTGCTTTCCTAAATGGGAGTACTGTGTGCCAAAGGTTTTGCACCTTCATCCTGAGCTCCGCGGTTAGCCAGTGACCTCCCCCTGCCAACTTAGGGGAGGTGGGGCCAGCCACTGGGGCACAAGCCCCTGGCCCGAGTGAGCCAAGTGCCGGTGGCCCTGCCTAAGTAGGCCCCCGTGGCTTAGTGCTGGACCCAGTGGAAGGCCAGGTGGTGGTGGTGGTGGCAGGGAGGGGTGGCTCTGGGGCCACAGGACACCTGGTGATGTGGATCGGGGTAGGGGGAGGGGACGCAGGGAGCTTCCTGCGCAGGCTGCTTGGCAGTATGGAAGGACTGCAATATCTTCCCAACAGCGCTGGACTTGTCAAAGCAACTAAATATGAGAGCGGAGCCTTCCCAAAGCAGCCCAGAGTGTTTCCGTAGGCTTCACTATCCAGCAATCTAATTGTCAGGGCTTTGGAATCCTTCACAGGCACAGAATATCTGTCCCACATCTCTACGGTTAGTAAGGTTAAGATGCCCTTTATGAGAGTGAAGAATGCAACCAGCACTCCAGGAGCAGACAGGGAGAAGCCTAATTTTCCTTCAGCCTATTCTGGCTGGAGAAATTCCTGCAAAAGTGCTCGATCTACACACATTGCCAGAGAAAATTTAAGCACCAGGCATGGAACAGTCCCTGTCATTCAGACCAATATGCAAAAGACATTCCCGAACAAAACAAAATGCCTGCATTAGAGATAAGTAAAAAAGGAGCCACTCGATAGCTGAAGAATTATAGAACCCTGTAAGAGCCACTGACTTAACACTAATGGAAGTGTGATTTGAGCATAATTTACCTGAGAACAAAGCAAGTCTAGAGTCGAGGCATGCAACGGGGAATGTGGGTAACATCTTCCGCTGTAGAATGGAAAATATTTTGTTTGCATCATCATGTTCATTAACCAGGCTGGATACAGGTGTTCTCAAAATAGCATTATTAATGTCTGAAAGACTTGCCACCGCCAACCTGAGAGCCAGCTAATTAGAGCAGTGTTGGCCGGAGCTGGAAGAGGCCGCTATCTTTAGGAAGGAGAGTTTGTCCATGCAGGGCTCCGAAGGCCCCTCTGAGTAAAGCCTTGTAGGGTTGAAACCTCCCTGACCACCTTATGATAAAATGCCAAAATGGGAAGGCAGGCTGGAAAGAAAAATCAGCTCCAAAGAGGTGGAACCGAAGGCAAAGCCACCTCTTCCCCTCGGTCCTGGCCCCGCAAAGCAAGGGGACCCTTAGCTGCTGAGGTATGAGACCCCAGCACAGAAGTGAAAACATGACTCAAGTCTGGGTAAAGCCACCAAAGTCCTGCAATAGAAAATGATCATGTATGCCTTTGGGAGCTCTTAAGTAAGAAGCCCTGTTTAAAGGGTAGGTACGGTGCCTACCTTTCTTCTTTCCTCTCTGTTTAAGAGAACTATAGAGCAAGACACCTCGGCTTGTCAGGGCAGGCAGATCTCCCGGAGCAGGGGGCTGGCTAAGATGCAGAAGCTGCTTCAGCAGGTCTGGGCCGCAGCCTGAGAGCTTGCTTTTCCACCAGCTCTGCCCCTGGCCACATCTTGGGCCCATGAGCCAAGCGCCCATTGCTAGCACGCTGATTCCGATGCCCACAACTTAAAGGACGGGGCTTCATTTGGCTGATGGTCTCAAGGGGTTGAGTCCCTGATTGGCTGGCCGCCAGGCAGAAAGACCGTGAGAGAAGGGCCTGGAGGAGGAAGGATGCTCAGGGCATTGAGGCCTAGAAGCGGAGTGGGTAGCAGCACCTGAGAGAAACAGGCAGGGACCAGCTCTGGACCCCCCAAGCCCATGGCCCCACGACCCACACAAATATGCCCGAGTGTGCTTTGCTGACTCTGTGGACACTTCCTAATATAATCACAGTGACAGTAGGATACAGAAGACACTGCTGGCAGTTGGTGGCATCCTTTGCTCTGTTTCCCATCCTACAGGGTCCGTGTTGAGTAAGATGACTCAGAAGGTGAAGCCTGGGACAAGGCTTTGGAGGTGAAAAGGTTAATTGGAAGTAATCCCTGGAAGCAGAGAGCTAGACTAGGACCACCCCCACCACCCGCAAAACTTAATTCCCCATGTGGTAGTTCTTAGAGGTAGGACTTCAGGAGCTGACATCAGGAGGATGGAGCCCTGAGTCATGCAGGAATGGGCCCCCTGCCTGGCTGTTCCACCCATGAGGGCAGTGTTGCCTCCTGCTCAGGAGGAAAGAGCACGCCCCCCTCTCCCATGGGACAGTGTGACCAGAAGAGCCGCCCCAGACAATGAATCTGCCAGCTCGTCTATCCTGTGCTTCATAGCCCTCAAAAGTGTAGGGGAAAAATATCTTCTTAAATAAATCATCAAGTCACAGTGGACATCTTAGGTGAATTTCCCTTTCTTGCATTAAAAAGCACCCTAACCAGTGGGACACAAAAGCCTGCTGCCAAAGACCCGCCACCACTGGATCCCCCTGTGAAATGGCAGCCAGCCCTAGCAGGGCACAGGGAGCCCCCTCTCCTCCCCAGGGTGAGTTCAATCTAGAAGGCGTGTGCTGCTTCACGCTCTCTGAACAGAGACCTTGGACCCTGTCTGAACGTGGAGCTGCGGTTCCCGCCCTCCTCCCTATGCCCTTGGGTGGTGCTCTTCCAGCTCCACTTCCCTTGGCCCAGTTCTCGACCCAGCTCACGGCTGAGTCTGGGGCTGAATCCCGAGAGCAGCGCGCGTGGCTGTGAACTCTGCAGGGCCCCCATCCAGGAGACGCAGCTTTGCCCCGGCAGATGTACGCTCTGGCGCCAACTGGCCCAGCAGATGCTGACGGGTGAAGGTTCTGTCACAGCTTCTGCCTTCTTCGAGGGACTGGGGCCTCTGTCTTTGATTTCCAGGTGTTCGACTTGAGTTCGGGTGCTCGGGGACTGGGGAACTTGGGCTGTGTGGAGGGGAAGCTCACGCTGTCCTAGTTAGACTCCACAACCCAAGTCTCACCTTGGTCTCCTTTCTTATGCAGATCCAAGCACAACCTGTGCAGGCCTTCGGGGTGGGAGCAGCTGAGAGTGCAGACGGAGAGAAACATGGCCGGTCCCAACCCTGGGGAAACCCTGAGTCCCAGATCCAGCTCAGGAGACACGTCATTGATTCTGATGAGCTAAGTGGCCTCGCAGAGCTAAGTTAGCACACAGTGGCGTTGGGTATCCTTGAGCAGGCATCCATCGGGGGTGGCAGTGCCACCAACAAGGAAGAGCTCTGGCCGGAAGCTATGCCAACATCGCCGCGTGTGGACGAAGGAGCGTCTCGCTCTGAGAAACAGCAGAGATGCTACGCCAGCGGTGCAGGTGGCCGCGGTGACCGGTGTGCTGAAGGACGGAAAGCCAGACTCGGCCTGAGACTGCCTGACACGGAGAATCAGTGTCCCTGCTTCGTGTCCGCTACTGTGCTGACCACTGGGACTGAATCAGAACACAGCTCGTGCTTGTTTGGCGGCTCTTGGTCAAGGAGAGCAGGAAAATTCCTAGCGGTGCGCGCACTGCACACGGCTTCTCCCGCTCACCGGCCCCTGTCCTTCCCACCCTCCAAAGGACTTTCCAGTGTGCTCCTTCTGCTGCCCGCACCCTTATGTCCCAGCTGGAAAACCTGCCTGCCTGTGGCCTCCCGGCACTCAGCTCTCCCCAGATTTAAGTGCTAACTAGATGGCTTCTGCAAAGCCAGTCTAAGCATTCTTCTTCCCAACTCCTGCCTGCTCCTTTCTTGTTTCTTCTAGGTCTTTTCCAAAAATACCAGTCACTGTAGCCTGACTCCCTGGGATGTGGGCCCCAGCTGGGTGTGTGCAGCCTCCAGGAGGAGAAGATGGGGCTTCTCCATGGACTCCGCAAAGGGATTCAAGGAGAGGAACCCCAAGTCCAGAGCTGCCTTGGAGCCCCGAGGGGCTCGCGGGATGGAGGACAACGCAGAGCCCCTGAGAGGTGCTTTCCTGGGCCTCCAGACCTGCTGGTACGTTCTCAGCCCAGCTCGGCTGATCATGCACACGCTTCAGAGCTGCTCCCGTGGCAGCAGCCTCGTGACCTCCTCGGGCCACACAGCCAGGATGGGGCGCAGACTGGACGCCCAGCAGCAGTGCACTGCGAGGATCTGTCCCCTTTGCTGCATGCCACGTGGCCCCTACACAGTTGAAGGAGGCCACAGCAGAGGTCAGGGAGGGCTTTCAGATGCACTTCCAAGCCACCGGACCGCAGCGGGAGAGGCCTCGTGAAGGCCGCCCCCAGCTTGGCTGCTGGGCTCAGAGAATAGGTAAAGCTGCAGCAGACTCTCTCAGGCCTTGGCTCCTGGACATCTACTGCAAGCCTCACCTGCACCGCCTCACGCAGACCCCTTGTCGCCAGATGGACCTTCTGAAGGACGGGCTGGCTCTCCTCCCTCTCACGGATCCAGCTTCCCCTCTGCTTTCTCCTGACTCGCTGTAGACTTCAGCGTCTCCGTTTCCAGTTCATTTCTCCCTCTCTTCTTTAAAATCCCCACTTGCGTCTCCGTCTGCACTGGAGTTTCCTTGCCTTTGCCTTGCCGGCTTGGCCTTTCTGCTCCAAATTCATGGGTGTCAAGCAAACCCTAAATCTCCCCTCGTTTCCTGCGGTGCATCCTGTTGAGGGACTTCCTTCCCCCTTGGATCTCCAGAGTGTTCGCTCCTTTTCCTTACTCTGCAGTATTTTTTGCTGGCCGATTCCCGCTCATTTATCCTCATCTGAGAGCGCGCGCACCCACAGCTCGTGTTCTCCAGCTCACCGGGTTGATGGATTTCCCCTAGCCCACTGCTCAGAGGGGCAGCTCTGCGCTATTTTTCCAGATCTGCAGCTGGACGTCTGTCTGAGACACTCAGTGGCTCTGGCCCAAAGCCTCTCCCGTAGCTGACTGCCTCGTGTACAGCTCTCATGTGCAGAGCTGAGAGCTAAGCCTCTGTGCCCCGGCACCCGGCTCTCTGAGGCTGTGACCCAGAGGAGTGTGAAAAACTTGCATCTTCACACCTGCCTCTCGCTGCGCTTCCCTTTTCTACTCTTCCTGGGGAGTGCACCCTCTAGACTCTGCTGGGCCTGGATGTGAGGGGGGGGGTGTTCCATGCCTGGGAAGGTGGTGGACCTATGGGGCTAGGCTGCCCACGAGTTCTGGATAATGTGTAGGCGGTGGAGATCCTGACTCAGCTGGCAGCCCTCATGGCCATGCCACTGCGCCTTGCAGCTGCTCCCAGCTGTGTGACCCCAGGGCTGTGCGACCCCACTGCTGTGCTTTAGTTGGGAATCACCACAGGCGAGGGCTGGTGGGCCGAGGCCGTTTCGTGCTTGTGAGGCAGGAGGCACTGCTGGGTTTTCCTTGCACTGTGGCTCTAGGGCAGTGGCATCTGAGCAGTGGTCTCCGAAGGATCTGCCTGACGGTGTCATTTTAGTGAAAAATCCACACCCCAGCTTCCCAGCCAAAGTGGGCTGGAGCTGCCTGGGACACAGAACATGGGTGCTGCCTCTTTCTCTAGAGACCATTGTCCACCTCCACAGAGCGGAGAAAGATGGACTTGGTGCAGGGAGGCCACCGCAGCCTGCGGGTCAGCCCAGGCAGGCGGTCGCCCTCCTGTGGGGATGAACAGGGAATGAATTCACATTTTCTACCCAACATAAGGCCATGCTGAAAGCTGTGGAAACTGATGGTAATGTTGGCTTAGTTTACCAGTGGCATTCAGGGTGAACTGAGGCCCAGCTCTTCCACACAGGTCCCCAAGAAGCAGATCTGGTGTCTCCCACGGAGACCCTCCCACGGAAGGTGTCACCCAGTGGGAGAGACAAAGACCGAGCAAGCGAGCACGAATCTATGCACAGCTGTTAATTAGGGAAAGCTCTACGGTCCAAGGAGAGAACCTATGGGGGAAGGAACCTGAGTCGGAGTTCAGCAAACCCAGCACGGAGGCCACGTGGAAGCCGAGGACATGGAAGCTGAGGATGTCCGTGGGGCAGGGTATTCTGGCTGGGGGAACGGTGGGTGCAAGCAGTGAGGCCGGAGAACTCAGCGTGAACGGATGGCCAGATGTGGCCGCTGGAGCTGGAGAGCCCCGAGAGGAGGACGGACAGGCCCTGGGGATCAGTGGGAGAGGCAAAAATGACTGCCAAGAGCAGCGTGGTCCCTCTGAGCTGAGCAGCCACGGACGCACACCCAGGTCAGCGTGGCACTTGCTTGGCCACGTTCTGCTTGTCCCTCGCTCCTTCCTCTGTTAGGGAGACGTGGGAAGCCAGGCTGCCTCTCCACTGGGCCATCCGTGCTCTTCAGTGCATCTCTCTAACCCTGAGTGAGGAGCTCGTCTAGCCACCTTGAGCCCCTGGGAAAGCCTGTGCTCAACACAGGGCAGGTGAGAAGTGGTCGCATCCTTTGACTCTAAATCGAGTCTGTCTCTCTGTCTCTATCTCTCCCTCCCTTCCTCTCTATCTCTGTCTTGCTCTGTCTCCCTCTCTTTCTGTCTGTCTCCCTTTCTCTGTCTTTCTCTGTCTCTGTCTCTCCCTCCCTCTCTCCCCCCTTACTTCCTCTCTCTCAGTATCTGCCTCTGTCCCCCTTTCTCTATGTCTGTGTCTCCCTCCTTCCCTCCCTCTCTTCCTTTCTCTCTCCCTCCCTCTTTATCTCTCCTTCTCCTTCTTCTCCCTCTCTGTCTCTCTCCCTCCCTCTTTCTTTCTATCTCTGTGCCTCTGTCTCTCTGGGTCTCTCTTTGTCTCTATCTCTCTCTGTCTCTGTCTGTCTCTCTCTGTCACTCTGTCTCTGTCTCTCTGTCTCTGTCTCTCTCTGTCTCTTTCTGTCTGTCTCTCTGTCTCTGTCTCTGTCTCTGTCTCCATCTCTCTCTCTCTCTCTCTCTCTCTTTCTCTCTCTATCCTCTCCCACCTGTCTCCCAGTGGAGATGGGATGATACCCTTTCAATAATCATGGGCCCGGAACCACACCTCACCAGCTGAGAGTCCACTGTGGGAGACCCATGGCCCATCCCAGGCCTCCAGAGTGAAAGCCACTCTGAGATGAGTCTTACTCATCAAACAATTTGCCCTCTTTTATTCATCCAAAGCATGCACTTGGGCTTCTTTTTCCTGAAGACCTCAACTGTCCGGGTGGTAGCAGCTACCTGGGGGGCTTCAACCCCCCCACTGGAGTGTCTGCGGTGCTAGAGCTCACCTAGTATCTTTGAGTTGCACTTGAATTTCCTGTTCTTTAGTCCTTGGTGAGGAGCATGGTTTTGCCATGACCCTCCCAGGGGAAGCAATATTCAAATTATAAAAAATAATTAAGTCATCCTTCTCGGCTTTCCTTTTGCCAGACTAATTTAAATTCCCGAGCCCTTTGCTTCCTTGGGTCACTTATTTGAACCCCGTACATTTAAAGGGCTCTAAAGGGGAGTCTTCCTATTTACCAGGGCAAAAGCTTTCCCAAAACCACAGCAGCCTCAAGGACGCAATTCCTCGCCATTCTATGGCACTTCACTCTCTTCTTCCAGGGCTGCTTTTGAGCATACATTATCTCATTGTGCCCACTTCATGACGCTGTGAATTAGGGAGGATGGATGTTATTTTCTCTCAGGGGAAAATAATGGCAGAACCCAGCCTTGATTTACTCTGGTGAGATGTAAGAGCGTGCTGGCCCTGCCGAGACTGTGCCCACCCCTGTTCCCCCAGGGCTCAGCCGATTCGCTCCTCCGTGGACTGCCTCAGCCTTTTAGCAAAGGTCATCCAGGATAATAATAGCCAGCCTTTCTTGGGCATTTAATATATTTCAGACGCTGCACTCCCTAAGTGCTTTGCATGCTTTTTATCTTTCCACTCCCGCGAGGAGAGAGATGGTTCTATTATTGTCCTTGCTTTTCAGAGGAGCAACCTTAAGCTCTGAGAGTTAAGAGAATCACCCCAGGCCCCGCAGCTGGGATGCCAGAGGCCTCAGACCCTTGACCATCCACTGCCCATCACTGAGCTTCGGGAGTCTGCCGTGAAACTCATGGTGAGGGCACTGTCTGTCGCCTGGCAGAATGTCCCCATCGGATGCCTCTTTTTGGAAGAGTCTCTCAAACAACGTTACTGACAATAACATGTTCTCGCTGTGGAAAGGGCTGGTTGTTGCTAATGTTAGGTTTGTTGTTCTGTATTTTGTCTTTTGACTTTCAGTTAATGAAAAGATGTGTCATAGTAGAAATCAACAGCGGTTGGGAATTAGGAAGACCTGGCTTGGAACGTGTGCTGGGAATCTGAGCCGGAAGGGCTGGGGGCAGCTCTGCCAAATGCGTGTGCCGTGACTTCAGGTCTGCTGTGTCATTTCTGAGTCTTGGTTTACTTGTCATAGCAGCAATAGTGACAAATGGAGAGATCCAGATGAGTGTTGGCATGACGGCTGTGAAGATGGCGTTGCAGGAGCAGCGTGGCTTCTAGCCACATTGCAACACCCCATTGGAAGAGAGGGGCCCCCATTACTATGGTCTCAGTGGGAGGCAGGGCCCCAGCCTCTGATGTGGAAACCAAAGCATGGTACATAGCATCAGCCAGAGCTCTTAACTCTGGGCAACAAAAACTGGCCCTGGGTGGCAAAGCAGAAGAAAGCTACCACAGCTATCGCTGGGAGGTGGCCAGCATCGGGGACAGCGGCCCATACCAGCCTGGGGCTGGAGCCAATTCTGGAATTGCAGCCATCAGGGACACAGCTCAGATGCCACTTGTGTGTGAGGGACACACCTGCGTCTAGCAGCCCCAACAAGTGGTCACCAGTAGCCTTCCCAGGGCTTCCTTCCTCATCTGTCTCAGCTGTGGTGAAGGCTGAGGTCACAGGTCGACACCACCAGGCTGCACATGAATCTGGAGAAAGATGGGAGAGACTTCTGCCTTGGGAAGGCGGGCCCCCTGGGGAGGGGCGTGGGGTACTCCAGCATGACAGGGTGTTCAAAGGAAAACAAATGTAGGGCAGCTGTTCGTTCTCTGCACAACCCAGCAGCAGCGTTGACCAAGTGAGTTAATCTGTCCCCAGCAAGGATCCTGACATTTGAGAAAGCAGAGCAGGCACAGAGCATCAATTACAGATAGTTCTCAGTGGCCATGGCGCACGTGCACATCTGGAGCAGCAGCAGAGAGAACAGCGCCTGGGAGGACAGCGCCTAGAGTAGCCCAGCAAGACTCTCTCAGAGCCACAACCAAAATGTGATGGCCCTCGCTTCATCTAATGTCTTCCTTTGCTTAAGCCAGACTTGCTATGGCTTCCGAGCTATTCATTCTGGAAGCTATGTGGTAACCTTCCAGTAAAATAATTTCTGCTTCATGTTTGCAACCAAGAACAGTTGTTGGTAGAGAATTTTGAGCTAACAAGTGGGTTGTAGGCAACTGTCGACCGTTAGGGGAGAGGGAATAATCTGTCGTTGTTCCTGGCCTAATTGGAACTGCGAGACCAGACAGGCTCAGGTGTGGAGTGGGCTCGGAGAACATTCTCGGCTGCAGCGTGAAGGGAATTGCTGGAATAGTCTGACATGTTTTGTTTCAGTAAGAAATCTAACAAGAATCCCAAAATGGTTTGATTTTATTTTACCTCCGTGCATGTGGGACACAGAGGGAAAGGCCATTACAATATTTCTGTTTATCAGAGAAATTTTATAAGTATTTGTAGCCTTTGTAAAGTGACAGTGTCACTTTCAATATTATTTATAGGCAGAAAATAATTAGAATGGCAAAGACAATAAAAGCTTTTATAGAAATTAAATATGAGTTTCTCAGACCGCTGTAGCCACCTCAAGCCCGAGTGATTTACAGGGTTCTTTTGGGATGAAAATGTGTTAATGGGTACAGCATTGTCACACACAACTGTGTGTGCTCTTTGATAGCTGATGGAAAAGCAAGAACATTGTGTCTCCTCCTTTCTCTTAAGTTCTCTGTCATCAGGGAGGGTTTCTCCCTAAGCAAGGTGGTCACGTCCATTCACCCTGCAGGTGGAAAGAAGGGCTTAAGAAGCTGACATTTAATGACATGGGAAAGAGAAAGTCAAAAAGGCAACGCAACAGCTGTAGGAATGCCGCACAATGCACCACCTCTCTCCAAGCTGACCTCTACCCTGCCTTAATCTTGTTTATGTCTGAGGACAGAGGTCTGAAGGCCAGAAGTCCTTCCTCTGGTCACGGACCAAAACTGGCTGGATCTAAGCTGCCTGTCAGAGTGACTTCCAGACCATGCCTAAAATTGATTAGAATAGAATTCGTTAGAGTAGAATTTCCATGCCACATCACATACTCCATGGCTGCCTTGGCCAGAAATTCCAAACCATAAAGGAGAAAAGACATGGTGCCCAAGACCTATTTCAGGAAAAATGTGGATTCTTCTGTGTCTTAGTTACTTTTCTTGTTGCTGGAACAAAATATGTTAATACCCACAAATTAAATGGAAAAGGGTTATTTTGGCTCTCAGTGTTTAGAGATTTCGATCTCTAGTTGGCTGGCTCCATGGAGGGCAGCGTGGAAGAGGGGTACCACAGAGGAGAACCAGCCCATACGGGGCAGCAGGAAGCAGCGGCATTGACTGTTCCCTGTTGTCCCATCTAGGCTACTGACCTATTGATTGGTGCCACCCACACCAAGCATAGACTTTCCCATTTCCATGCCCAAAACCAAGGCTAAACAATCAGTGGGCTAATTCTGTTGTAACATGCCCTGCATCCAGAGTCACACACCCATGAGCCAGCCACCTCCAAAAGACCCCACCTAGGAGCTCATAAGGCTTTGAGGGGACATCTAGATATGAGCTATGACACTTCCCCTTCTGCCCTGTCCCTCCTCTCAGTTCTGCTATTTGGCGTCTCCCAACCTGAGTGCTGGGTGAGTTACGGTGGTCTCTGTGAGCTCAGCACCCACTTCTCTGTCCTTTGGCTGCTGAGTAAAGCTTGTCACACTGATGCTCAGGTTTGGTACATGATTGGTTGCTCTCTCCCCAGAAGGGGCCAACAAATCTTTTGGTAAAGGAACTTGTCACATGTGGAACTACAGAAGCATGAAAAATTCAGGGATGCCAATGTGAGGAAATAAGACAACAGCATCACATCTCCAACGATTTTGCTCAAAACTCAGACACCAAGCTTCTTGGTTTCTGCAGTTATGTAATCTAGTAGAGCTGAAAACAAGAGAGAAGTTTGATCCTGTGGTTTGGTAAGAAAGCAGGGTCTGTTGACTGGACAGTATCACCACCTGGATTTCATGTAAGCTAGGCTATCATGAAGCCATAATGGGCCCTCGAGTTGAAAGGGGATGCAGGAGACTCAGAGTGCTGGGAATGCCCGGTCCTCAGAAGCTGTTGATCTCCGGCTCGCAGGCAGCTCCCTTGCTCAAGGGCAGGCCTCTGGAGAAGCAGTGAGTCCTGCGCTTGGAGTCCGTGACTGTTAGCAGACCCTCATTCCAGCATGCTTTGTGCTGAAAGTTCAGTCAAAACTCAGATCTCAGTGGGAAAGAATCTCGCATGATGATTGTGATAAGGGTACGCATACTGGAGACTAAATGTGCTGGCCCACGGAGCCGTGAGGAGTCTGGTCGACTGCATGGTCGACTGACCAGAACACACACACGCTCCTTGTTATTGTGCGTTTCGTTTACGTTTTGGATTTCTCATATAAGAGAAGCCATGCAATGTTTAAGTTTGTGTGTCTGAATTATTGCACTTAACGTTATAGTCTTGAGTTGCATTCGTTTTCTTACAAATGAAATTGTTTATCCTTTTTTATAAAAGGTAGAAAATGAGAAGCAGGAGCTTGGCACAGGGAAGTATCATAGCCAGTGAGGTTTATCCAGAGCATGATTATTGCTAATTGAAAATAGGAAGCAGGGAGATAGATCTTTTGTAAAAGATGATACCAAGAGATGGGGGGAGGGGGTTGGGGGAAGGAAGAAGAAGGGAATTAAAGAATTGAAATGTGTTTTGTGCATGTACAACTACCCAGATGAATGTAATCATTAGGGATTGAATTAAAAATTTAAAAAATGTATTGTATTGGTCAGGGTTTTACTTAGAGGAACAGAAAGATATAAGGAATGGATATTAACACAAAATATACAATCTATAAGGAGTTACAAGATTGGCTTGCAACAGTCAGCCACAGAGTCAGATGAGGAAGCGTGCAGAGGGCGTCTGCACGCTCCAGACTGGAGAATTCAGTCCCGAGGTCGGCAACTCACTGTAGTGCTCCGTGTAAGTCTCTACCCGTTGGCCGATGGGTCTATGATAGAAGACTGAAGTGTCTGGGATGGACGCTGAAGAGTCTGTGATAAATGGTGAAAGATCCAAGCTGTAGGCTGAAAGTCTGCGCTGCAAGCCAGACAATGAAGTCCAGGCCGAACTCGAAGACTGAAGCTTCTCCGAGGAAGTGAAGTCTTGACTCCTTCCTCAGCTCCTTTGAAACATCTCTGTGCTCAATCACTCTGCCGTGGGCCCATTGTGCCCAAGGGTGGAACCAATCATATCCTAGCATGGGCCCCTGATCCTGCTCTAGGGAGGAGCCAATCATATCCCAGGCAGGCCCTGATCCTGCTCTAGGAAGGAACCAATTGTACTCCGGAGCAGGACTTCCACCAACAGGGAGCCAGGCCGCTGCTGAGTCATCCAGCCAAGTTGACACAAAGTATCAACCACTACATGTATATACACACACGCATGCCCGTGTGCATAAAGACTGTCCCAGAGTGCTCTAGAAGGCCTCAACAAATTACTTAAACTCCCAGAGGCCTATACCATCCATTTCTGTGTCCCATCCATGATACTGTGGAGTTTTCTAGTGGTAGAGGAGGGAACACAATGAGAGCAACTTGCGTGCAGTTACTCTGTGTGAGGAGACCAGGATGAGACCATGGCGGCCTTGGAGGAGAGGACGGGGGCAGGATCCAGAGAAGAGCATCTATCTGATGGCCGTCTTCAGGGCTGAGGCGTCCCTTCAGTGAGCAGCAGTCTTCTAAATGGATACTAAAGCTGTGAGCATCTTTCCCGTTACGGTGACATTCCCAACTATGGTAAGTGGGATAGCATGCCACCTCCAATAAGGAAATGACAAGGACAGATGTTCCCTTTGTCTGGAAGCTAGGACATGGCCACTTGACCCAGTGTGGCCAGCTGGAGGCCACAGGGCCCAAAGGGGACAGGTGGAGCTGTCCAGCGGTGCAGGCTCCTGGTCAGTCGGACTGGCCGTCCTGCTGTCCTTGCCTGTGGCCTCTGCCCTGGGCCCGCACTTCCTGCTGGTGTTGGCGAGGAGCTCGCCGGTCTTCATTCCATGTGCCTTTTCAGGCCCAGCTTCATCAGAAATGGTTTCTACCACTTGTAGCTCAAACTCTGCCGTGAGGAAATACCAGTGATTCTCTCCTGATCTTTGTGGTTTTATTAACTGATGCAAAAAGATCTCCCATCGAGTAGGATTTACTTTAATCTACTTTGGAGTGGCCCCTTCCAATCATTCAGTCACCCAGCATCTGTGTAGAAGCTTCCCTGTCCTCGGTCAGTTTGTCACACTGACAAAATCAGAAGTTTCAGAACTAACAGAATAGAGAGAGTGACCTCTGACACTTGGGCCAGAGATTTTGACTGGATGGTACAAAGTGACCTACCTTTCGCTCCAGCACTCAGAAATTCTATTAAGATTTTAGAAGTCATTTTGATTAAGACTTTGAAGATTAATAATATATATGTTAGCATTGTTTCTTATTTTATTTTCTACATTAAGGCCATATGCTTCCTTGCTTAATTGGTTAATTTTTGAAACCTCACTGCAGAGCTGTGATGGCTCCGAACTTACAAAGTAGAATTGGTGAAGGGTCTGAGGAAATCAGGAGGCCCCTGCTCCCTGCAGCACTGTTCCTCAGACCAAGGCCCGGAGCCGGCCTGGGGGTCCACCCACAGAGCGGGGACGAACAGCAGGTTTTCTGGAAGTGCCTGGCTGCTGTTCGTGGAAGAGGGAGCCCTGTTATTTGCAGCAGCGTGGGCTGAGCTGGTAGGCCAGGTACAGAAGGACAGACGCCACCGCTTTTACTTATTTGAAGTTAACAATGTTGACGTCAGAAATGAGGAGTAGCACAGCGATTCTCAGGGCCAAGAGGGTGGTGTAGCAGGCATGGGGGGGGGGGGAGCAGGGGATGGGCACTGAACAGGGTTTCCCAGGGGACAAGTGAGTTCTCGCACTCTGTGGCAGAGCAGGGCGACTCCATCGTATATTTTATGAGGAATGAGAGGAGGCGCTCGAAGACTCCCAACGCAAGCAGTGATCGATGTTTCAGGAGACGCAAATGCTGATAGCCTTGATTTGATCATTAGACCTCATATATCAGAGTTGAATTATCACACTGAAACCCATAAACCCATACACTTATTATGAGTCAATTAAGAGGAAAAGCAGAAAAAAACATCCTCAGTAAAACTGGAAGATAAGTTGTCCTTCTGTTCAGCCAAGTGCCCAGAGCGGGATCAACCTGGCTTGTCAAGGATGCGTAATTCGGAGGCTTCCTAGCGAGGGTGCTGAAGGGCGGGGCCCGGCTTCCAGTTCTGTGCCTGCGTCTCTGGCCCTCCCTCCAGCCCTGCCTGTGTCTGGGGGCAGCTACCTGTCCAAGTCCACTCCACCTCTTCCCCCTCCCTCTTCTGGGGAATCACCAAAAAGAAAGAAAAGCAGGGCTCTTGTTCTGTCTCCTTCGTTGTGCTAATTTCCAAGAACGCTGTGAGGGCTTCAGAATTAGGCTTAAAAACTTCCTATGCACAACCAAAATGACTCCTGGAGTGAGCGTGTCTGAGAGGAGCCCGAGTCCAGTGTTCCCAAACTCCCCAAACTGCTCCTGGGTCACCCCCGGCCCAGGATTCTTAGATTCCTTCCCTGCTCTAGGCACCCTTCCACCGCACATGTTCCCCGGAGACCCCGCCCCTCCGCTCTCTGTAGCCCAGCAGCCCGGGGTCAGATGGCTTCCAGGCCAGCCACGCGACCGTTCTGCTGCTGTCTCTGCCATCTCCAGTCCCGGGCCCAAGAACGCCATCTAATCCCAGCCTGGCATGCACGCCCTGGCCAGGGGCTGGTTTACAGATGCACCTTCACACCACCCGGTCAGTGAGACGTGAGGGAAACGGGAGAGCTTGAGTTAGGTTCCATGGCTGACAAAGGGTGACAGTGAAAGACCTGGCCCCTTCCCGCCTTTAGGTCTTGTGCTGTTTGTGCACAATCTCGGGAGTGGCAGAAGTGCCTGGAGCCACACTTCCGGGAAGCCACCTCCCTCACGACACTTGCACTTCGAATCATAAGGGGTCCCTCACTTTCGGAAGGGAAGAGCCAGGGCTTGCCCTTACTCACGGCCAAGTGCATCCCAGCACGTGTACCTCAAGACCTCGCAGCCCCGTTGCCCCCCAGTGATGGGGCTGTCGTGGTCCAGCTGGATGAGGGAGCGTTTACATCCGAGGCTTTCTGTGCTCACCAGCTGGCCCTCAGTTTTGGATCAAAATATGGCATAATTATTTATGCCCTGTAAATGTGAGGATATGCTGTGCTTCTAGCTTAGACATTTATCCTGGATCTCAGCCTTCAGGTCCCTGTCCCTGTAGCGATGAGCTGAATGACGTCGAGAGCAGGCTTGGTGCTCCCGCCTCCCGAACTTGGCAGAACGTGGCCCTGGACGGTCGGGTACCAGCTGCACTTGCTAGCAGAGCACAAGTTAACCCGCCCAGGAACTGTACACAGAAGCAGAGCGGAAGTTCCAAATGACACGCTGGGGCTTCACAGCGGAGGATTGCGTAGCGCAACCTTTGGATGTCAGAAAGATGCAACATTGGCCTCCTCATGGACGACAGAGATAAATGAGCTGGCACTGCTTCGGTGAACATTACACCACGGTGGGGACGTCGATAGGGAAACCGGGCAAAGGGAAAGGCGGGGCGGCAACTTTCTGCGGCAAAATCAAAGGCAGAGCGGATGTTGTGGCTGAGCTAGGTGTGGCGGTGACGTCATGGCCAGCTGCTGTGCTCCACCCCACCCCCACCCTAAGCACACGTGGCATGAAGAGTCTGACAGCTTACAAAGAAAGTAGCCAGGGTAACATGCCACAGAAGAAGTTCTTCAAGAACCATCTCGTAAGAGACGGTTCACAGCAGAGGAAAACCAAAATGTTTCTTTCTGCTTTCTGGCTGGCTCAGCCTGCCCTGGGGGGGGTGGGGCTGGCACAGCATGTGGTGCAGGGGTCCCTGCTGTTGCCTAAGCTTGCCTAAGCAGGCGCTTTAGACGACTGAGCCATCTCGCAGGCCCCCCCAAAATGTTTCTGTCCAGAGAGTTGTGCAAAATAATTGTGGAGCACACTGGTGAGCTGACAGGCGAACAGGCTGAAGGCTGACTAGGACAACAGGAAAACACGAAATGTCTACTGTGCCCCCATGAGAAAGCACAAGGAAAAAACACGTGCTGTCAGTGTGAGCAACGCTTGTGCAAGGAGCGTGCAGGCGTCCTGTGTGAAGACTGCCTGGCTGTGGCAGTGGAGGCAAAGCTTACTTCGGCAGTAGACTCTTGCTTGTGTTTATATTGTAGCTTGCACAGCTTTTTCACTTTTGATGTCATGTTTTGGGTTTTGTAAGCGAGCCGACAGCGGGTGTGAAAATGTTCGTGGCTGGCTAAACGCAGGACGCGGATCAGGAATCTAACACTTTGGTTTATTGATGCTTCACGTTTCTGCTAACCACACACTGAACAGTAAAAACCTCCTGACAACACAACAGGACCTGCAGAAGGGCCGGGAAAGCCACAGGCAGCGCTGCGGGCGTGAGCGTCGCTCGCGTGTCCAGGGAGCGCATCTGCTCACGTGTGCAGCCTGCCTCACGTGTGGAGGCTGAAGGGAAGGTGGTCTCTGGAGAGTGCGGTTGGTGTTTGCATTGTGATTCAAGTAAGAGTATTTTTTGTTTGTGCATTTTCAGGATTTGTATACTAAAAGCCACTTGATGTTGGCAACTTTGACGCTTTTTTTACAAATAACAAACATTAAAAACTCAATGCTTTAATCTTGTGATTGTTTTCCTGCTAACTACGCATGGTTTAATATAATAACTCATAAACTTAAAATTAATAATTCATTGATAGGACTATTTAGAAAATAAATGTGGGGGGCTGGTGAGATGGTTCAGCGGTCTAAAGCACCTGCTTAGGCAAGCTTAGGCAACTGCAGGGACCGCGGTTTGATCCCCAGCACCACATGCTGTGCCAGCCCCATCCCCAGGGCAGACTGGGCTGGTCATAACATAAATAAATAAATAACAAATAAATAAATGTGGGTTTGACACCTGTGTTCCTGCAGCTCAATGACAAAATCGGCCTTCTGCTCCGAGCTTCCTTAAAGCTCTTCCACAGGTGCTGTCTTGGGCCTAGGATGTTATGCATTAACACCTAGTAGCGTGTATACTCTTATGAGTTCAAAGAAAGAGTCCACTGAGCTAGGATCGCCTCTCCACTTGGCCACCTTGCGCCGGCACCGTAGAGTCCAAGTAGCTCTGAGTTTACATTCGATGGAGAAAGCCCTGTCGTAGCCAGTGCTGGGCCTCTTCACCTTCTGTGTCCAGGACGAAGGATTCGCCCAGTCACCTGCTCGACGGGTGGGCAGCAGTCAGGCCCTTGCCCTGAGCAAACCAGTCTGGCGCTTTCCTGCTGGTGTGGTTTAGAGACCCTGCTGGCCCTGGCTGCCCCCAGCTCTCCTGTCCGTCAGCCCACAGCTTCCTGGATCTCCTGCTGCTGCTGCTTGGTGGCGATGGACGCTCTGCCCCAGTCAGCGATGGCCTCCAGTTTCTGGCACAGTCCTCCCTGTGCATGAGCTCTTGGCAGTCGGGCTCATGCCCATGTGTGTGCTGAAGCACGCTCGGTGCCAGTGCAGTTGCTGGCACACACCAGGCACTCAGTACACGGTGGGCAGCAAACGTGAGCTCTGCATCATGTGGTGTGCTGGGGCAAGTCGGTCTAGAGAGCAGAGGCTAGACTCTTGCTAGGCATAGCTCTACCCAGTAGGACTGAAATCCGTAATTTGTATATTATTCAGAGAAAGAGTATGCTGAGCCAGGATCGCCTCTCCGCTTGCTCAGCCTTCCGATCAGCTTCATTCTCCACACAGAGTGCCCTCGGGAGGCTTCCTGCCGTCTCGTTCCGTCCCGGTCCTCCGGTCCTCACCCAGCTCTGGCCACGCCCTGCTGAAGCAGCAGCCAAGTACTGGAGCTTTGGCAGTGGGGCAGGAGGAGAAGTCTGCTCTTAAAGCTCTGTTCTCCCTCCCCTGAACTCCCAGCCCATCATTTCAGAGTGTCAAGTTGCCCAAAGTGATCGCCTGCCTGTGTGGAGACGGCATCAACAGCTCAGAGCCAGCAGCAAGAGCCAGCCGAGATCCTGCTGTCCGGCCCACGGGACTTCTGCTTCTGAGGCAGCAAACCAGGTTTCTGAATTTTTTTTTTTTTTTTTTTTTGTACTAAACCTCGTTCAACTCAAGATACAAAAAGGTGGTAGAAATCAGGGCTTCTTTTGAAGAAGATGGGCTTTGCGCCCCTGCCTGCCTTGATGCGAGAGACAAATGCGAGTTTACTTCCCAGGGAGCCGCGCCTGGCTGTCGACCCCTGTGTTGTGTGGAGGCCCCGTGCTCATTGCCCAGGGTCCAGCACAGAGGAGCTGCGGAGGCTCCTGCCCATCAAGGTCATCGCCAGAAAGGAGCGGCTACACTCCAGGCCTGCGAGGTCGGTCAAAATCACTGCCTGCAGGGGGCGATGGGCGGGCAGGCTGGGAATGGACTGAGTGGGGTGAGTGTCCTGAGCGCCCAGGAAAGGGGCTCAGAGCAGGTGACGCTGGCCCCCCGGGGCCCCGGCTGGTGAGCCAGGGAGGCAGGCGGACGTGCAGGGCTGATGCCTGGAAATGCTGCTCGCCCCGGGATGGGGACATGGCGCTGCCACGGGCCGGGCTGGCTTTGTCTCTCGCCTTTTTGGTCTTCACCTCAGTGTAAAAGCAGCTGAGAAAAGCTCCAGGCCTGTGTAGTTATTGCCAGTTAGATCTCATGGTTCCTTTAAAATAAAACCAAAGGTGTGCCCTACCTTCAGGGGACATTTTGCCCTTGATGTCAACTTCTGAGGGACACATGCACCCTCAATTCCTTCCACCAACACTTCGAATTTGCTGGATTTTGTAAGCACCACGATACCCAGGAGGTAACCAAACATGGAAAATGCATGGGGATGCATGCCAAAACGCGGGCTGGCAAAGCAGGATGTCTCGAGAAGGGCATGTCGGGAATAAACCCATCTTGGTGCTGTTCTTATGGGGGCCCTCGAGGTTCATGTCACACTTTTATCTTAAGGCCTTGGAGGAAGCTCAGTGTCCACACTCAGGGAAGACGACTACAGTTCTCAGCCCTGAGGTTCCCACAGAACACGGAAATTGGGGTCCCCGGGGATGCGGGCAGGAAGCTAGGAAGCAC
>PVKN010006856.1:0-27679 GCA_004027915.1 Capromys pilorides
TCCCCAGTACCACAAAAAATAAAATAAAATAAATCATACTTAACGGTAAAATTTTAAACCCTGAAAATATCGTAAGGTAAAATTTTAATGTATCAAAATTTAAAATTATATGGCTATTATGTAGAGTAAAACAGTAGACTATTTCAATAACTCTGTTAATTATCTTATTCTTAGAGTTTTATTTACATGTATAAATTTCATATAGACCATAGAAAATCTATTTATGTATCCAAATTTTCCAAATACTGAATTTTTTACTTACTTGTGACAGTGCTACTGGGCCCAGTGAGAATGAATGTTCTGATTTTTCTTGAAAAGCCTGGGTGGGTATGCTCTTTATCTTCCCTTCTGGGGTAACATGAAGAACCACACAGGCTTGAGAACAGTTAGAAGTCATAGGACATCTTAAAGGAAGTAAGCCTTAGAATTTAATCCCAAAGGGAGCAAAGTAAAGACCTGGAAACAAAGTTGATTCTTGGTGAGTTTATTATTTATTCTTTATGTATTTAGTACAGGGTCTATAGGGTCTCACTACAAAGTTCAAACTCTTAGTGATCCTCCTGATTGCAGCCTCCCGAGTGTTGGAATTGCAGGCGCACAGCCCCATGCCTAGTCTCAGTCACCTTCTCAGAGCTCTCCGGTGGTGGGCTGGCTGGCGTGGCATGCCCAGGATTGAACCTCGGTCCCTGAGTCTACGTAGGCAGGCACTTTAGTCAGCTGAGCTATCTGGCCTGCTCTCTTGGTGAGTTTATTGATCTACTAGATCAAACCATATCTGGAGGCAATATTTCTTTTGGCACTTTTAGTTATTTGAGTCAATAAATTCTTCTACTTGCATAAACCTTTTAGAGTGAGGGTTTCTATCAGTTTTTTCTAGCTGGCCTACTGTACTGGCATTATTCCTTTATGTTAGTTACAGGTTTAGGTTAGGAGTAGGGATAAGGAATTAAGGATAGGATGGAGCTAGCGAGACTGGCTAGTGTATGTGGAGCATTCTCCACATCAGGAAGGCCAGGCAGTGACAGACTAATTGCTGACTAAGAAGCAAGGCACTTCTGAGGCCCTCTGTGCCTAGGCAGCAGCACCAACCAGCAGTGGAAGAGACTATGAAAGTGTATTCTGAACACATCTAGGTCCTGGGCCCAGAGCATTGTCTCATCTGCTGGAAGACCAGGAAAGAAGAAAAGCTTTTAAAGTCCTCCCTGAAAAAGTAAGGTGCACGCACTCTCTGCAGCCCTGTAGTGCACTCTAATCCTGAGACCATTAGGGATGAGAGGGCTGGGACAGCTTGCTCCTGATTCCCAGCCACAGCTCCACTGCTGTATGAGAGGAACACACATAAATAGGAGGCCCAGCAGCCTTCCACGCCACATCTGTCCAGTTTTCACTTGGACACTACTGTTTTTCTTGTACTTAATAAAATTTCTTTATCAGTTAAGAAAAAATAGCTTTTTAGGGTATAACTTGCAAATTTTTGTCTAAACGTGCCATATGATTTTAAGATTTTTTTTAAAATTTAAAACAACAGTTTAAGGGCTGGTCAAATAGCTCAGCAGATTAAAGCACCTGCAAGCAGGCGCAGAGACCAGTTCAATCCCTGGGAACTGCCTTGTCAGCCCTGCCTCCGGGAACACTGAGAGGGCAATTGAGACGGAGTGTGGTGATGCACTCCTGTAATCCCAGCTCTTGGGAGGCTGTAAACAGCTGGATCACTGTGAGTCCCATCTAGTGGTGAGACCCTGAACACCCTGTAGACCCCTCCCTAAAATACAAAAGATATAAAAAACGAAAAACAAAATCCCCCCACAAAACCAGTTTAAAATAGTGGGATATATCTATACTTTAATTTTAGGGAGTGATATTACTTTTAAATGCAAATATGTCACACTTTGTGATGGTTTCTTTGTTTTCAAGGTTCATCTGTATTGTAATGTGAATCAGTAAGTTCTTTAATTCTTTTTTTATTTTATCTTTTTGAGATAGGGTTTCATTATGCAGTTCAGACTGGTCTTGAGCTCACTTTTGTAGCCCAGGCTGGTCTCAAACTTGCAGTGATCTTCCTGCCTCAGCCTCCCAAATGATGAGATTACAGGCATGCACCGCCATGCCCAGCCCTAAGTTCTTTAATCCTTTTATAGGTAATAACAATATCCAGTTTTGAAAGTCCTATATTTTAAAAACCCATTTATTATCTGATGGACATTTCCTTTGTTTTCACTTTTAGGTAATTATAGAAAATGAACATTCATATACAATTTTTTTTTGTTTTTATTTTTGTTTTGGTATGGGCCCTTACTCAGTTGGAGAAGACATCTTGTAAGGATCTAACACTGCCTCCTCTAGTGATGTTTTCATGACCACAGTGTCTGGCATGCCAAGCTCCACTTCTATTTGCAGGGTATGATGCAGAACCCAGAAAAAAATCAGAAGATCGAGAGGCTTTGAGTTCCGAATAGTTGGATTTTTTCTACATTGGTTGGTCTCTGTTGCCACTGTTGTCGTAGGGAAGCCACAGAACCAAAAGAACAAGATATTCATTAGCTTTACAAGCAGACTTTGAGGGTGGAAAGAAAGCAAGCATCCTACAACAAACTTTTTTATCATTGACTTTTTTATGAAGTTGCTGTCTGTTGCCCTTCATCTATGTTCTGTTTTCATCCATAAAGAAGACATAGCCCTTGACTTGGTGACCATTGGTCTATGGCTTAAGAAAGGAACCAGTAGAAGATAAGTCTCTGATTAAGCCAAACTTTGCCAAGAACAAGGATGAGGAACACAGAAATCCTGTTGCCTAGTGCTGTTCACCCTGTTCATCACCAACAATGACATCTTGGTGGTCAAGACAACAGGAAGCCCATGACTATGAGGCCCTGCAAACAGCTAAACATCAAAGCCAAGCACTTCAGAGACCTGATGACCAATGACCTCTTTCAAAAGGACATCACTGTCTCTCAGACCTCACTATTTCAGACAAGTTCAGTGTCTCTGATTTTTTGTTGTTGTTGATTACAAACTACGGACTCAGATGAAGAAAGGCCACACAGGAATAGACTTACTTGAAAAATGCGAGTATGGAGACTGGAGAGATCCTACAGGAGCTCTACAAGAAATTCAAAGACATGAAATTATGGCAGCTTCCACAAAGGTCCCCAGAGAAGAAAGTGGGCAAACTGAACACTGCCTCCCATTTTCCATATAAGGTCATCTGTGATGGTCCCAGAGGCTGCAGAAATCCGCTGCCATCCATAACTACATATAATGCAATTAGTTTGTAAAAAGGACCACACACAGCTGCATAGCAATAGAGGTGATCTCCACTTGTAGCCAGACTGCTGTTAGACACCAAATGCCTATGGAAAGATAATCATGCTTTGCAGGAAGTGTTAGTGGCACCACCCTTCACAGATCCAACAGGTACCTTCTAAACCAAAGAAATGACCCTGTTGACACAGGTGTCATGTGTCATGTGGTGTTCTACTGCTAAAGCCCTTTATAAGGGCTTTATAAGTTCCATTTGTGCAAATCTTTAACATGACCAGTAAATCTGCTTATTGTGTTTTATTCCTGTGCTTACTTGAACAAGAAGCATACTGTCTTTGGGCAAGTTGCTGGGCCTTTGATATATATATATATATATATATATATATATATATATATATATATAGTCTTGGAAAAGATGGAGATCCCAAAACTGACAGTGCCAAGGAAGAGTTCAATGTTCCTCTGTATTTATTTTTTTTGGGGGTGAGGGGGGATATAGACAGCTCAGCCCACAATGAGGGCATGGCTGGCATGGCATGTGTTGCTGGAGATCTAACTGTGGTCTCCTGTGCCTGCCTAACCTTGCCTAAGCAGGTGCTTTAGACTGCTGAGCTACCTCTCCGGCCAGCCCCTTTGTGTTTGTGGACACCTGCAAGGAGGCTAAAGCTCACATTATCAATTACCAGAAGAAGACCTAGCTCTGGACAGCCCTCAGGGCTGAGTATAAACAAAGCTAGCTGCAGCTGAAGAGCCAGGGACCCCAGATGTACCACCAAAGGGTGGGCTAGTACATTGACAGAGAACCACTGTAAAGTAGAAATCTAGGAATCGTTGCAGAGAAGTAAAGGTAATCAACCAGTGAAGCTGTCCCTGTGGCCAGTGAAAAGTCCATCTGAGGTTCTGGGAACTTTAGCTTCTGGGAGCAGCAGGGCAGCCACCTCTAGGTCCTTTCAGAATCATTGTAGAACAGTGAGGCAAAGCCAATAGCTCCTGCTGTAACTGGGGAAGAATGAATAAAGGTTCTTAACCACCCTCTTCTGTGTCCTCCCAACATCTAAGTTGGTGGCCTTGCTGCTCTCAGGGATCATCTTTGTGCTCAGAAACCCCTTCTTTACTCACCAGCTCATCCACCTTCCAGGAGAGCTGTATCAGCATTTCTTGGTTTAAAGATTTCCTTCATTGACCTTTATTCTTCCGTTAAATGTGTTGGAACACTTAAAAACATAACATACACTCTTTACTCATGACATATTAGTGTACCTCTTTACAGTTTACTAATAATATTGTTCTGCTTCATTTTTATAGTATCTCTATAGATGATGGAGAAAATTTTTTATTTCTGCTTTTTTTTACATGAAAATAGGCAGTGTGAAAGTGTTGCTGTAGGTTAAACAGATGGTTAAGTAGAAGAAGCAAGAAATATAAGCATAAGAAGTGCACACATATTTTAAAGTTATATTTTCAGTATCTTTTATGGTACTAGTCAATTAGATTCAATGTCTATTTGTTGAATGAATGAATGAACAAGTAAATGAATGAATGAATGAATGAACAAATAAAAAAACAGAGCTGAAATAATAAAAGGAATAATGGGTTTGGATTTTACTGCTGTGGGTTCAATATGGTTTGTCCCTTTGAAATTCATGACAATTCTTTATGAGGTCTGAAGCAATGGGACCTTCAAGAAGAGATAAGAGCTCTACCTTGAAGAATGGACTAATCTGTTCATGTAATTAATGACTGAGTCCCCCCAAAAAACCAGTTTGCCAGATTTCTTGCTTGTTTCCTGTCTCTTGCCGGGTGATAAGCTTGCTTCAGCACCCTTATGTTATGCCAGCAAGAAAGCCATCACCAGGTAACTATGCTTCAACCTGGACCAAAAGTATGGGTCAAAATAAATCCCTTTTCTTTAAAAAATACCTGACACGTGGTATTGTGCTATTAGTAGCAGAAAACAGAATGCTGTTCACTCATTTTTCCAGAAAATAATTACTGAATGCTTGCTATGTGATAGGCCTTCGCCTATGTGCTCAAATGAACTATGCCAGCATCTTGAATGCATTGCAAGTTCAAAAGAAAGGGACATTGTTGACATTTTAATGTCCTCTTAAACAGTAAAGAGATTATATTTCAACTACTGCAGTGACTTACTAGGGCAATCCTCATTTTTTAAAATGCCCTTTCTGTTGCTTACAGTTACCTGTGTTACCCTGAGAACCACCACTCCTGGGGTAGACAGTCAAGCCCACTGTTTTCTATTATAAGTGATTAGTGCACTCTGAATATCACATGAATGCTGATTTCTTCTTAATCTAAGTCTCTTGTGTAGTATATTACTGTACCTGGTTGCTCAATCTCTGGGGAACCATTAAGACAAAAAAATTGACTATTCCAATATGTACTTTAGTAGGTCTAAAGTGCACATTTTGCAAGTAAATGCAATACACTACATAGATTTGACTGTCAGATCATAAATTCACAAGAATGTAGAAAGAAGATTGCCTTGTGGGAGTGAGGCACTAACCAAGTAAGGAAGAAAAGAACCTGGCCTGTCGTCCTCCAGGAATAGGACACAGAGCTAAAAGAAGACAAAACCAAGAAATTTAGTCCTGCACATTGAATAGAAACTCCAAGGAATCACCGTGAATTGATGGGTGAAATTGTTTCAAGATTTAAAAACTCAGTCAAGTTTCCTTTCTTTCTTTCTTTCTTTCTTTCTTTCTTTCTTTCTTTCTTTCTTTCTTTCTTTCTTTCTTTCTTTCTCTTTCTTTCTTCTTTCTTTCTTTCTTTCTTTCTTTCTTTCTTTCTTTCTTTCTTTCTTTCTTTCTTTCTTCCTCCTCTCCCCATCTTGCTCAAGAAACAGACAGAAATGCATGCTGGGTGTATTTTGGGGGCCAGCTGTGAGGAAATCAGCCCTGAGTAGTGGAAAGCGTAAGGGCTCTGGAGGAAGACCAAGCAGGTCCAAGTCCTGCCTTGGCAATTTAGGCAAGTTACTTAATCTCTCTGAGATTTGTTTTCCTCAACTGGAAAACCTTAATAGGGCCAGGCACACAGGAAATGGAAGTTGTTATTTTGAACTTTTTATATATGTAGGACAAACTTGAGCTCATTAAAAAGTGTTGTCACACATATTTCTTGCTTCTCTTAGAAAAAATGTCTCTTAGAGTGTCAGTAGTACAGAAAAAAGAACATGAGGAACACATGGTACTTTCCAGAGAGTTAAGATATCTTACTCAAAATTTAATCATAACTGTATAATAAAGATAGAATGCCACCTTCATGTATTTCGTATTGCTAGATTTACTAGCTTTTATCCGGGAAAAGGAGGTAGTTTTTAGTTCACATCTTTGAATACCATTCAAATACCTCATGCTTCTGATAATGTCCTGAGGGGCCTTAACAAATTAATAATAAAAGAGATGGATCACTGGATTTTTCAGCAGCTTCTCGATATCCTTTCAGAAACTTTCAGAACAGTTTCTTTACTCTTTACTCATAAACTTGGCGCTGTTTCTTCTTGGGTCATTTGAAGAATGACTGCACTTTCAGGAACACAAGTGGAGGCAGAATGGTGGAGATCGCCAGCACTGACACCTCCTTGGGCCATTCCAGCAAAGGTGTCTCAGTGGTAAAATCCTGATGTAATGTTTCTAGTGGTTGGAGGTGGTGCTGAGCACAGCCCAGAACATCCTGGTGCCACTGGTGACCTGACCTGTTACTTTGAAACTGTTCCCTATCTGTGCTATTCTGAGGAGTGAATAATAGCAGGATAAGAGTGTGCAGATATTGTGCAACACAAGCAGGGCCTGGTGTAATACCAGGAAACAGAGCATGAGGTTTGGAAGAATTAACATAGCTTAGGGAATGCAATTTTTTTCCCAGTTGAAATACCTGTTAATTAACTAATTATATTTTATGTTAGAAACTTGATTTTATGCTTTGACAGTATAAAAATAAATTCTGTAATACTCTAAAAAATATAAAGTGGTATTGATAAGCTCAAACCTTACCTTATCCTGTGTAGGTCCCAGTGATGAACCTGCTTTAGGAAATGCATGAGCTTAGCTGGGGACTCTTGTCTCCCCTGGTCTTACGAGAAGGTGTTGAGCATTGCTCCTCCGCATATTGTTCCTTTCCTGTCATGAAGACACATGTGATCGTTGTTGGGTGCACTGTTTACTCACAAGGTAACAAGCAGAGGAAATCCATTATTTTACATTTTAGAGAATAACTGATATTAAAAAATCCACGCCATTTGTTTAATATGTGTATTCCTGATTTGGGTAATGAGCAGCTAATAAAGTCAAGGAGCCCAGAGGACAAATACATACTAGATTCTAGTTGGAAAATAACTGAGATAAATTTAATTCTTTAAATGTAAAATTAAATTGCAAATGTTTTGGCATAAGTAAAAAAGAATATTGTAGTGATTTGACAGGTATGTATTGAAGGGTTTTATAACTGAGACTCCCAAAACAAAGGCATGCTTAAATATTAAGCGCACGCACATACATACACACACACACACACACACACACACACACACACACACACACGCACAGTGAATAGTGAAAAACGTCCTGTGATATTTTGGTATTTAGTAAAATAAACAGCTGCCTGATAAATTAAAACAACTTTAATGCATTATAAACTGCTTTAAAACAATATAGAAAAGATGAATTTATATATTAACACCAATTCACAGTGGGAAAATAAAAATGGCCAATAAACAAAAAAATTTAACCTTTCTTATAAGACAATAAAAGATTAAAACAATAAAATCCTCTAGGCTGATGGGGAAAAAAGAATGAAAATAGGCTTGGCAGAGATTTTGGGGAAATGTTGCTGACAACTTAAAGTAGTACATCTTTGTGGAGAGCAGCTTGGCATTACATATCAACATTCTTTAAAAAGAGCATAGCATCTGATTCACTCTAGGGATGGATTCCCAGCAAGTAATTGGACAAGTTTCCAAAGATCTAAGTGCAAAAATGTAAATGGAAGACTTTTATTTATAATACTTAGAAATGAGTAACAACTTAAAATATTGACAAAATAAGGTCATATATGTCACAATTGAGCTGTAAGAAGAAAGGCTACTAAATACTATGAAAAGTTTGATGAAGTTTTACTTAGTACAAATATGTAGATCTATCTATCTATCTATCTATCTATCTATCTATCTATCTATCTATCTAGTGGCTGGCTGGCTCTATCTATCTATCCATCTATCTATCTATATCTAGTAATGAGGGAGAAGAGATTCACTGTTCTCAGTGCTATATATATTACAAATCATATAATCCTCACTACTATCCCATACAATGGCTACTTTAATGAAGTCCATCTCACAAATGAGGAAACTGAGGCAGAAAAGGGAAGCGTTTGCTTCATCAAATGACTGGTGGGTGGCAGTGCCTGGTTTCACCCCAGGTATGATCTCTGGCCTCATTCTAACCCCATGCCAGGAACAGTTCTATGCTCTAAGATCTTGGCTTCCTGTGGATAGAGAAAGGAGTAGGGTACATACACCAGCCAGTTTTTAGTGCTTACCTTGGTGGGAATGCTAGAGGGGTTCCTATTCACTAATTTAAAAATATGAAAACATTTTCCATTTTTTTTAACATTTAACACAAATCATTCAGTGGTTAAGGCACTATAAAATTTTTTTCCAGTTTGCACAATTGGAGAAATACTAATTTCCCACCTTATTCCATTATGTTAGCAATTTGTAGGGCAAAGTAGGATTGCCAGAGGCCAAGCTTGGCTTCCCTAACCCAGTTTTCTGCTAAGCCCCTGACATAACCCATATAACTCAGAAAGCTGCAAAATGTATATACAGATTTGTGTTTTCTGTTTCATTTAATTTCTTTTTGACCACTCTGCTTCTTAGGTTTTTCTTCTAAGCCATCAGTGCACTAAGTCCAGCATTCCAAGGGTCTGATGTGCAGACCATGAACTTGGGCCCCTCCTATAAGAAGCCTCTTCCTACTGTGGGTCACTAGGCCTCACCAAGATCCTTGTTATTTATGCTCAGTGTTTTCTCAAAGTCCTAGAGAACATTAGAGTGAGGGAAATTCATGTATATTTTTGACTCAACTCACTTCAACTCTAGAGATTGTAACAAATATCAAAAGGGATTAGAAATAGGACAGTGTTTCCAGGTATTAAAAAGTATAAAATTTAGAAAAGAGAATATAGTACAGGTTACTTCTGAAGTCTGTATCAATTTTGGCAACTCCATGGTGGACTGCATTAACTTCTTCAGTTCAAAATAGTGATGATGATGGCTGCTGTGACTTTTTGGAAATTGGTACCGTGTTTGGCCTTATGCATAGAACTTGGTGCTCACTATTTTATTGGCTGTCCCCTCCAGGCATGGGAGGTAGAAAAGGGCACCCCCACTGTTTGCAGGGCTAGGGGTTCAGTGAATGGCTCATAGTCCCAGAACTCAGAAGTGTAACTCCAGAGATCCTGGCTCAGGTCTACACAAATTAAAAACCTCTGACTGGCTGTTGAGGTAAGAATTGAAAACCAGGAGTAACTAGTAATGATATTGACAGGGAACTTCCATTCACCACTCCCTCACCTTCCTAAGAGAGAACCAGGGCCAAGGGGCTCAACTCATAATGAATTAATGAATTGCTGAGTGAAAGAATATATAAGTAGAGCCGCTGCCAGCATGCCAAAGAGTGTGGACAGCAGAGAAACGGTCCTTGTGTGTGACTGTTTTTAAGTATAATTTCATAGAGATATTTCTCATTATTTGTAGGGTAGAGCTGGGTTTTAGGCAGTGGCTTTTATTTTCTTTTAGTTTACAGTCCCTAAGAATAAGAAGGAATACTTTTATGTTCTGGAGTGGGGTCAGGCTGATTTCAAAGAAGGAGGAAGAACTCGCTCTTTGTCACAGTCTGGACTCTAGAGCAGGGATTTGCAAACTTTTTCTGTCAGGGGCTGGGCAGTAAGTATTTTAGGGTTTGAGACCCAGGAAGTCCCCATGGTAAGCTAGTTAGCCCTGTGGTTATAACTTGAAAACCTCCAAGTATTAACAATGGCTGTGGTCATATTTCCATAAAATTTTATTTGTGCACAGTGAAGCATACACTTTAATTTTTGTGTCATAAAATATTATTCTTCCTTGCTGTTTTTGAGATGTCCTGGATATCAAACCCAGGGATGCATGTATGCTAGGCAGGAGATCTCTTATTGACCCTTTTTTGAATTTTTGCTAATTATGTAAAAAGGTAAAACACATTCTTCATCATAGTTTTACAAACACAAGCAACAAGCTAGACTTACTTGGGAAATTTTAATTCGTCCCTTCCTGTTTTAGTAGCCAGAAAAATAGGAAAAGGAACCTTTCCAACCTGGTACTATGTTAGCTCAGACACTGCTAAGGTGTATGTTTGTGAGTCCTCAAAATGCACAGGCTGAAACTTAATCACAAAGTGGTAGTGTGAGAACAGGGGCTCTGGGAGGTGACAGGGTCCTGACGGTAGAGCCTCAGCACAGGGTCGGGGGTCCCAGTGAAAGACACTAAGAAGAGGGAACAGCTAGAAGGCATCGCTGTGAAACAGAGAACAGCTTTGCTAGACAGCAGTTCAGTTGCTTCCTTGATCTTGGAATCTCCCAGCTTCTAAAGCTGTGAGAAATAAGTGTCTGTTGTGTGTGAACTGCCTAAATTTAGGACTGCTGCATGGCGGGGGAGCCTACAAAAAGTGCTTCTATGTGGCTTTGGATAATTCACTGGAACTCCTTGGGCCTATTTCCCCTTCCATAAAATGGCAATGTGAGTCCTTCTTAGCCTGGAGGATTAATGAGATAATTTACTGAAGGCAGTTAGAACAGTACCTGGTATGGAAGTCAGGCTAAATATTAGCCATTGTCATTGTTATTGATGGTTGATACTGGAACTTGGATGCAGAAGAAGATAAAATCCCTATAGCAGTTCTGCTCATTTGTCTCTTCCAAAAGCCTCAGTAATGTTGAGGAAATTAGAGGTCCCCCTGGACCCATCTCTTGACCTTCCCAGTTCTGTTTTGGACTAATACGTTTAGAGTTGGAAGGGCTGTCTTCTAGTGGACCTTTCTGTCCAAAGCAGGACTTTCACCTTAGTCACCATTAGAAGACAAGGTTCCTGCCTTGTATTCTTCTATGAGATGATCACTTGGGTGCACTCCTAGAGGAAAGGCAGGAGAAGGACAGGAAAGAACAGAGCTTGTGGCGCTCAACAGCTCTTAAAGACAGAAAGAGTAAGAGGCCTTTCGCAACCACAGGACAAAGTATTCCAGGGCGATCTTTGGGTTGAAGACAGGAGTTACGGGCAGACTTAGCCCATGACTTTTATTGGAATCTGTTCCAGAAAGGCAAAGCAGGTGAGGTAAATAGTTTAGGACCAGTTAATTTCAATAATTCTGGCAGTCTTTGGACTGCCAAGAGTGGTCTCTGTTTGCCTCAGACCTGGAATGATTGATGCAGAAGAACACTATCAATTGGGCTGCAAGTCCAGTTAGAGGACGTCTAATTCTACACTGGCTAGGTTGCATGTCAGAGCCCTATGCTTCTGAGATGACAGCTACCCTGGAGTGTCAGTCTGTCTCCAGCCAAAAAGATCTGTTGAAGATCATAATGCACAGAAAAATTTATAATTTGCTGTCTTGAATGAGATTCCATCTGTATCAATCCCATTCAGATTTCTGGATTTATCCTTGATTGTCTTCCATACTTAATCAGCACCTCTATTCCTGGGCTTTATGACTCCTAATCTTGAAATTTTCCTACATACGTATTTGGTCTTCATGTCCCCATCCTTGCCCTTCATTATCTGTTCCAACAGTTATTGATTACTTGTATCTGGCTTGACTTCAAAGTCTCCAGAGATAGGGAACAATCTTAGTCATCTTTGAGTCCCAAGTACTTCAATATACAAACACTGAACCAGTGTTTTTTATAGGATTGAATGGTCCCTATTTCTACACTTGATCCTCATTCACAGGTTCACCCTTCTTGGCAGACATTGGTATTCCACTGGACTCTCTCCATGTGCCAGATGCTTGCAGCTGTTACAACACTGTGACCCAAATTAGTTTTAGTGATGTACAGCATTGAACATCCCACCAGTAAGCAAATAAAAAGATGCAGCCCAAGTGCCAAAGAACATACGCAACCGGGATCAATCTGCTGGCCTGGTAGGCTTCCATGTGAACCCAGAGGAGTGTTTATTTGGGCACACAGGAAACAGTGAACTCAGAGAATGATACAGCTAGAGCCCAATGAGGTAAGCACACAGGAAGGAAGGACATTTTTTCACTCTTGTTCAGCTATGACTAAAGTTGTCAGGATTCAGTGTAATAACTCTGAATTTGAACTTATTTGCATGAATAGATCCCTTTTGCATATCTGGGCTTTTATTTCTCCATATGTTCCTACTTTAGCTTTCCCAAGACTTTGACAGTTACAATCACAGAAAAAAAAGATACAAAGAATGTTCAGTATGGTTTTTTTCATTATTTAAGAAATGCTTCATAGTATTTATTTATGCCAAGCTCTGTTTGAACTTTGTATATAACCATGATACAATACTGCTTATCATTCTATAAAAATCACATTGTGTTTTGATTAAAAAGGTATAAGATAGCAGTTTTTCATTCATTGGTTTAGTGGAAGAGACACACAAGCAAATCAATAATTGAACACTTAAAGATATGACAAGGGCCTTCACATTGTCCTATGGGCTAAGGAAGAAGGACATCTAACTTAACCTCCAGTAGATGTTTAAAGCATGTTTTAAAAAGTGAATTTGGACCTGCAAAGTGAAGAAGGGGCCATGCAGTCTGAACAGGAAGAGCATAACGGAGTGAAAGCCAGCCTTGCCTTTAAGAGAGCTGCAGCCATTGTCCACAGCCTCAAACTGAAAGTGTGAATATGAGAGTGAGGAAGCATCTTATGACAAAGAATCATAGACTAAGAAACTAAAAAAACAAACAAATAAACAAATTTTAGGGTTGGGGAGCTAGCTCAGTGGCATAAACACCTGCCTGGAAAGCACAAGGACCCAGATTCAATTCCCAGTATAGCATGCTGTGCTGGCCCAAGAACGCCAGGTACACCAGGCAAGCCCCAGAACTGGACGTGGTGGTGCACACCTATACTAGGAAGGCTGAGACAGGAAGATCTCTATGAGTCTGAACTGCTTAGTGAGACTCTGATTCAAAAAATAAATTTAAAAATGTGAAAACTAAATTTTACCTTCCTGTAGTACTAGAAGCTAGAAGTTAAGGTTGTGTTGCAGAGTGCTGTTTACCATTGTACCCTGTGTGGACTGTTTCCTTTGTGCCCCGGAGTCTTTTTTTTCTTGTAAGAACACCAGTCCTATGGGATTAGAGTTCCAAATGCTCTGATTTTATTTAAAATGTTGCCTAAATTTTTCATGTGTTCAGTATCAGGCTTTTAAAAGGTGATTGGTCGTGAAGACTCTTGTCATCAATACATTAATCCACTGATGAATTCATAATTTGATGATATTTTTGGGAGATGAAATCTTGTTAGAAACAGTGAGCTATGGGGTACATTATGGTTTGTATGCAATGTCACCCCAAAGTCTTATGTGGTCATAGGTAGGGCTTTTGGGAGGTGGCTGGATATAGAATGTGTGACACTGGAGTTGAGGGTATGATGCTGGGTTGAAGGATGCATGATTACTAAACTAATCTACTGGATGGCTTAGCATACCAATGGGTATAGATAATGGGAAGGCCCACCCCAGGTGTGGGTGGCATCACTCAAAAGGTGGGCTCCACGGAAGGGATAAAAAGGAAAGGCAAGCTTCTGCTGCTACAGCCTGCTACCCATTGTTTTGTTACCTTCTGCCTCCCCTGCCACACCATGAACTGTTTTATGGCTGCCTTAGAGCCAGCCAACAATGGACTGTTCTATAAGCTGTAAGCCAAAACAAACTTTTCCTTCTTTAATTTGGGTGTTTGATACTTTATCTCAGCAACGAGAAAAGTGACTGGGATAGGAAGTGTTCTTTGGCACTCTTTTTGGCCCCGAGCTCCTTCCTGTTTAGTGCTCTTTCTACTCTCCTGCTTCCCTCCAAGGTTTAACATGCCAGGGCTGCCAGGAGGTTAGCAGCTTAGCAGCTTTCCTCCACCATGTTCTTCTGGAATGTTTCTGCCTTGCCATATGCCTAGAAGTGACACTGTCTGCTGACCATGCACTGCAATTTCTGAAACCATCAACCAAAATAAATCTCACGTTTTTGTCACAATGATAGAAAACTGAAAAATGCATGGCCTCCTTTAACCTTGATTCATTCTCTAAATGATCTCCAGCTATAGGGGAATTAGGGCATTTGGGACACAATTCAGTCATAACACATGGGGAAAGGGGATGAAGAAGGTTGATAGCTTGTATGGCAGCTACTAAAATAGTCTAGTGAGAAGGCATAGGAAGCTAATTGATTCCGACTACTGTGGGATTGGAAGAAATCAAGAGGTGCCGAGGATTGGTAGAAGCCAGGTTTTAAACTCTGAAAACTTCTCAGGTAGACCTAGTCAGTCATTCAGGAGATGCAGATGGAAGAACAGCAGAGAACGGACAGCTGGGAGGAGGAAGAGTAAGGGTACAGTGAAGGATACATGGAGTTCTAGGTGGAGGCATGGTGAAGCAAATAAGCCTATTGGAGTGGGAGGAAGATGATTTGCTGGAGATGGCAGTGGAAGTCATAAGGAGAGCTTGGGCAGAGTGGGGTATGCTGGTCTGAAAATCCATCAAATCTAGTCTGAGCCTGAGAATCTGGAAATCATCAGCTTTATGGAACCAAAGATTTGCACAAAGTCATCTGGGAAAAGAGGAATGTGGCCAAGGGTGCTCCTTGGGCCTCAGGAAAGAAGCAGTCTGAGAAGAGGAAGAGCTCCCAGGAGTAATCATGGAGCTGACACTACTAAGCAAGGGCTTGCTGTCTGTAGACATGGTGCTGGGTGCTACGCATGGCCTACGGGTACTCTGAACTCTTACAGGAGTCCCGCAGTGTAGGCACCAAGCACACACTAAGTACACTTTCCATGTGCTCTGGACACTTAGTAGCAGCTCACCAAACCCTCACAAACCCTACTGCTTGTCCATGTAGAAACTCAGACACAGAGAAGTGCTGTGCTCCGGGTCAGAGCTAACCTGGGAACTTCAGCCTAGGCTGAAGTCCCTAACTGAGTCCCTAACTGCGTTGGTAGTTCCCTTGCCTGGCCTGTGCTAATTTTAGAGATGAAAAAATTAAGGATTGAGGGTTTAAGAATCTTGTTTACGATAGCATGGCTAGTGTTATTGTTTGTCTCTAGGTGTCTCCCCCCAAAGCTTCATGCATTCATGGGCAGACTTCTAGAGTTTGTGATTAACTTATGATTAACTGAGATTATGGGTGATCCAAGGCTAGGATTATGGATGTGAGTGCTGCTGGGATTGTGAGTGTCAGGCCTACTCCCAGTCTGGGGCAGACAGACTGAATTCAACTTAAGGGAGACAGACTTCCTCTCTGTAGCGATTGTTGCTGCTACTCCTCCCTTTGCTCTCCACTTTGCTGCTGCCATGAAAGGCTGCCCTCTGGCATGTACCTCTCTGCCTTGGAGCCAGCTGAGTGTGGACTGAAACCAGCAACTGTGGGCTAAATAAACCTTTCCTTCCTTCATTTTGAGTGTTGGGTATTTGTCACAGCAACAGTAGAAGTATAACTGAGATGGCCAGCATGCGAGAGTCAGGATTTAAACTCTAAAACCTTTATGCTTTTCACTGCACTGTGCAACGCCTTCATAAGCTAAGAGAGGACAGAACTGTGGTTGAGTCCAATTAAAACAAAAAGCAACTGTGAGTTTTGACAAGGAGGTCATGGACACCTTATGCGGTCAGTTTCATGGCAGAGGTCAGGGTATAAAGTCTTGGGGAGTAGAAGGCAGGCAAAGAATTTCATGATACTTTCTAAACGTTTCAAAAACTTTTGAAAGTTTCCTTTCAAAAATAGAAGATAAGAGCTAGAAAAATAACTAAAAAGGGAGGTAGAATTTAAACATGTTTAAATAATTTTTCAAAAAATTTATCTAATAGAGGAGAAACTTGCAGAGCTCTGTGTCACAACAGAAACGTCCAAGAATGGATTTTGGTGCATTGGAACTGGGTTTAAGTCTTGGCATCAAATTTAGTGAAGTTGAGTCAGCACGTCTGCATTTGACCAAAGCTGAACGTCCAAAGCTAAGAAGCTAAAGCTGTGAGAAGGTCATCACTGTGGTAGCACGGACGGCAGGATCTTTGTCTTGTCTTGTCATAACCATAGAATCAAAAGTGGGTGGCTGCTCTGCTGCTACCAGACTTGTGAATGGTAGCATTACAGCTCCTCATTAAGCTCACTCAGGCTGAAGAGATACAAATGCAAATACCTCTGAGGTATACAACTCAGCACTACAGACTCACACATGAGAATTCACTGTTGACCAGAAGGCAGTAGGTACCGTTCGTTAGGAAAACAATGGTGCATGTTTCCAGAGCCTTGCACTTCTAAGAAAACTTATCCTAATACTCTCATGTCTGAGAGTTTGGACAGTGAAAAAAAAGTACAAATTTGTTCATCGTGACATTGTTCATCATAAGGAAAAAATGGAACAATTTCAAACATTCTCAGCTATAGAAGTGTGTAGACATACAAAAATATATCTATTTGATGGAAAATTCTACAATGGTTTATAAAACTATTTACAAAGATAATACAGTTGTCAAAACATGATATACATATAGTGCCATAGAAGAAAATCGAAAAAATCCTATAATATGAAGACAGCTATGTAAATAAACCAACAATGTAAAAAGGAAAAGCTGGCAATATCTTCACTAGCAATGATTATGTTTGCCTAGTTACATTGGTAATGAAAAAGAAACTAAAAATAGAGATCTCTGAAACTCCACTGACTTTCAATATCTAGCAGTACACTGAGCACTATTTTTTCACTCTTTCATATATTTCTTTAGCACTTTTGTAATGTGCAAGTTATTAATAAAAATGCAAGCGTTTTCCTGAAAACGCATCATATGAAACCTCTAGATAATACACTAATAAAGTAACTTAAAAATTTTTATTATGTTCAAGGGCTGGCCTGATAGCTCAGCAGACTAAAGCGCCTGCTTTGGCAGGGCAGGGTTCGATCCCCAGCGTGCCGTGCCAGCCCTGTCCCAGGGGCATGCTGAAACAGCGATTGAGACCAGACGTGGTGGTGTGCCCTGTAATCCCAGCACTTTGTGAGGCTGAAAACCGAATGATCACTACGAGTCTGATCTACATAGTGAGATGCTGTAGATTCTGTAATTCCCCTGTCCTAAATGCATTTAAAAAATTTATTACATTCAGTATCTTTTTTGTACAAAACAAAATGCATTCATTTGGAAAGTGCACAAAAGTTTTCTTTGCTTATGGAGAAGCAAAGAAAAATCTCACTTAATCCTACTTAGCTAATGCATGAGGCTCTGTAGTAGACCTGTCTTCATTGACCTTATTCATTATCACTGTTGAAAATGTATCATGCCAGGAGGTCACAGACATGCTCTAAGCAAAATAGAATTATATTTCAGCAGTGCATTTGAATGTGGAACCAGAAGACTCACATGTGCTGATCCCTGCATTACTTTCCTTTCATTATGGAGGAGGGATCATTGTTTATTTACCTCTGTCTCCAACTAAGAACTTGCCCTCAAACATAGCAGATGCTCAATAAATATGGGTTGAATAAACTAAAGACCTGGATTAAGATTTCTACCCTATCACTTATTAATGAGATGTTCTCTGCTATAGTTTGAATCTTAAATATCCCACAAAGACTCATATACTAAAGACTTGGTCACTAACTTGTGGTGTTGTTGGGAGGTGGTGGTACCTTTAGGAGCTAGAGTCTAGTAGGAGAAAGATAGATTACTGGGAGTTTGTTTTGTTTTGAAAAGGAGGGCCAGGTATGGCACATGCCTGTAATCCCAGTACTTGGGAGGCTGAGGCAGGAGGATCAGTGCGAGTTCGAGACCAGCCTGGGCTACAAAAGTGAGCTCAAGGACAGCCTGAACTGCATAATGAGATCCTGTCCCAAAAAAAAAAAAGGATAGTGGGTTCTCTGTCTCTGTCTCTGTTCTCTCTCTCTGTCTCTCTCTCTCTGTCTCTCTGTCTCTCTTTCACTCTACCTGGCTGTCATGAGGTAAACAATATGTGATCCTGCCATGACTTACTGCCCCTCTGCACACCTGGAGTGACAATGACAGGTCAACTAACCAGAGAATGAAACCTTTGAACTCCTGATCCCAAGTAAAGTTTTTGTGCTTTGAAGGTGATTATCTCAAATATTTATTATAATAATGAAAAGATGACAATTCTCACCCACATCTTTGGCTTTAACCCCCATCTTTAGAGTAATGACTTTCAAATCTCAATGATTAACTCTGTCTTCTTCCTAGAAGTCTAGAACCAGAGATCTAGCTAGCAGCCTCCTGAGTTTTCTGCTTGAATGTTTCACAAATAGCACAAATGCATACAGCCCCATTTGAACCCACCATCTCCTCCCTAGCCTGCTCTTTCTCCCATAATCCCCAGCTTCATTAATGGAAGCACCATCTGTCTAGGTGCCCAAGAGGAAGAACAAATGAATGTTTTTACTCCTTTTGCTATTTGCTTTTGAAATCCTGCTGACTCTAGCTCAAAACTGTCCCAGATTTGTCATCTCCAGTCCCAAAACTTCTGTTAATTCAGAGTCTCATCATAATCTTACCTGGAGTACTACATTGGTCTCCTAACTAGTTTCTCATCCAGTACTTTTGTTTCAAAGCATCTCCATGGTCTAACCAAAGTTATCTAGCCAAATTCAGGTATAATTATGTTTCCTTTCCTAGAAATATCAAAAGTCTCCCTATTGCTTACAGAACACACATTCCTACACAGCTCTAGAGCCTGTCACAACCTGGCCTCAGCTTCCCACTTTGGTCTCATGTCTTATAAAATTCATCTCCCTTACCACAAATGAGCATGGCCTACCTTTGCCCCTCATAATTTCCCACTCTTCTCCCAAGAAACCATGTTCTCTCTTGTTGCACAGATTGGTGCAGAACCCTCTCTCTCTCTCTTTATTGATGGCAGTCCCTTACTTGAGAGCTTCTACTCCACAGCCCAGTCCACAACTCATCTCCTCTGAGCACCCTTCCTGGGTCCTCCATGGCAGCATCGACCATTCCTCCACCTTGTTCTCTAGGACTTAGCCCCTGCGTCTATAGTAACCTTTATTTCTGTTCAGTCTTGTTGTTTGATGTAGTATTATGTTTATGTGTCACCTCAGAGCTTAAGGGTATAATCTGCACACACTGCCCTGGGTGAAGCCTGCAGTCTCACCCCACCCCAGGCCCATGCCATGCTGGGATCCTCTCACTTCACTCTGCAAAAGAATCGCTTGGCTGATCTCATTGTCTCCCTCTTTCTCTGGAAATGATGATCAATACATCATTCTGGAAATGCTCCCAGAATTCCATGTGCAGAGAGATCCCAGAATTTATGGTAGGTAAAGGACTTAGTGCTGGAGTAAAGAAGTGTTTTCTTGGAACAGGTAATAAGAATAGAGCCCATTTATACTCCAGGATTGAAATGAGCAAATGTATGCAAGAACCCACCTTGGAAACACCGCAAAGTAAGTGGAACGTGCTCTCTAGGTTCACTTAACTTTCAGGTTCTCATTTCTGGCCCTACATCACAGCGTTTCAGGAAGCCTTACACAGGCTTTGATTCTCCTCCCATAGTCATCCAGGGTTACCGGGTAAGGCAGAGATTTCACTTAGCGCAGTGCAGTGCGGGAATGCTTGCCTGCTCCTCTACTAGACAATAACTTAGGAGATGGCCGAGCTGTGTTTATTCATTCGATCTTCTCAGAACCTAGCTTATTCTCTATTACCTGTTAAATGTTCTGGAAATACTTGTTTAATTAAATTGAATGAAACAGTCCTTCTTTCTTACCTCAGGAGACTCACGAGCGCATAGCTGGCCCTGAGATATTTCCAGGCTGAACAAACGAACATTCTCTGGCACTCACAGAGCTCACAGCCTACGGGGAGGAGGAGGAGCGCTCGGCTTCCAGCCCATCTAGAACACGCAGCGTCCGAGTGCGCTGGCGGTAGAGGAGGAAGGAATGAAGTTATGGAAAAGAGGTTTAAGTATGGTTGGAACCTCTAGGTAGAAGGAATCCAGGGCCAGGAGCCAGTGTCAGGGGAAGAAAAGCGGGGAATGGTTTGGACTTGGGAGGAGGAGAACAGGAAACTGAGGCTGGACAGTGTTCTGACGCCAGCTTGGCCCTGGTGGGGATGGGTCGGAGCAGCTGTGGTGCCCTCTTACAGCCCCTGGGCCCCAGGTAGAGACGGCGGCGTGAGGAACCCTGGGTAGTCCTGTCCCCGTTTCAGCCCTGGAGTGTCCCTCTGCCCACCGCATCCAGCACTTGGTCCGGTGCCCTTGCCCCTCCCCCATCAGTGTCCCCAGGCAGGGCGGGACCCAGCGCCCCGCGGGTCTGACTCAGCCCTGGGCTGACAACAGGCGCGGCTGTCAGGAGTGCGCCAAGTTATGAGACAGGATAACTGCGGCCAGCCGAGGTCTAGGGTCGGGACTCGGCCAGAGAGGGGTGTGGCGAGAGAGACGGGGCAGATAAAAGGGGCAGCGCGGCGCCGGGACGCTTCTCCGTGGCGAAGCACTGGGGAAGCCGCAGTCAGGCGCGGGCAGGGTTGGGTCTGGGAGCACCGAAGGCTGGGCATGGCGCGGGCGGCGTGCGAGGCGCAGGCCAGGCCGAGCCTCACCTCCATCTCGTCGGGGGAGCTGCGCAGCCTGTGGACCTGCGACTGCGAGCTGGCCGTGCTCCCGCTGGCCCAGCTTCTGCGCCTGCAGCCCGGAGCCTTCCAGCTGCGTGGCGACCAGCTCTTGGTGACTGGGCCGGGGGACACGGCGGCCTCGCGCGGAGGCTTCAACGTCTTCGGGGATGGCTTTGTGCGCCTCGATGGGCAGCTCTACCGCCTCAGCAGCTACATCAAGAGGTGGGTGCCTTGCTGCGCGTCCCGGTGTGCTGCCAGCGCCTCGCAAACTCCACCCAGCAGCCAGTGCAGCCCAGGGGAGCCCTGGCGCCCGCTTTGTCAGCGACCTCGACTGGCTTCTCTCTTTTCTTCCATACCTAGATGTTCTCCCTTTTAAGGTCACCAGGAATCTGCAAGCTGCCCCCCCGCCCTGGCTGCCTCTGCCCTGTGCACTGACCCTTTGCAGCTGCAGTTGGAAGCAACCCAGAGGGCCCCGGCGGGGCGTGTGAGGAGGGCAGTGCCAGCGCTGTGAACTCGCTCAACTCCCACCCAAATGCGTAACTGGAGTTGTTTTTCCATTCCAGCTCAACTGGGTCAGATGAGCTCAAGGGGAGGCACACCCTTTAGGGAATGCTTGTCTGGCTGAGACTCACACCCTCGCTTTAGATCTGGGGGCTTGGGAGGGAGGTTGTGCGGTTCTGAGCACAACTAGCTTTACCCAGTGAGGCTTTCCAGGCTCCAGTGAGTAGGCAGGCGTGGTGTGTCAGTCTTCTACGGCTCATCGTGTGTCACCAACCATCCAGTCAACTAAGTAACAACCAACCAATCAGCCAGGGTGGAAAAGGAAACACAGCCTGGGAAAGTGCAGCCCAGTGAGTTGACAGATAAATGCTTCCAACCTAAATGACACATCAAGAGCAGATGTGGAAAGTGCAATAAGCGTAGCTTCCCGAGGTCTAGTGCAGAGCTTGGGCCCATTGTGCAGCCTTAATCGAATGGAGACTCCCATGATGCTAAGCTGATGTGGCCAAAGTGACAGGAAACACCTCTAGGCAGACCTGAAGCAACAGGGAAGTGGTCCATCTGTTTGAACAGGCCTTGATGGTGGGGGATGCAGCAAGACAACCCCTGCCTGACTCTTCAGGACCTGGGGCCTCAGGGCTCACCTTGGGGGTGGGAGAATGGAAGCTCTCTTGTGTTTATACTGCACTTCTCCAGAGAAGTTTGCTGCTGGGAAAGATGAAGCCCGGCACGGTGTGGGTGAAATTAAGCCAATAGGGGCAAGCGAACAAAATGAGGTACTTACAGAGCTTATTTCAAAGCCACTGGAAAGAATCACCTTGGGTTGTCAAGCCAAGGTAGTTGAGGGCCCTGAACGCCTGCAAAGCCATTTCCCAGCAAGAATTTCTCTCTCATTTCTTTTCCTCTTTCCCACTTTTTAGTGAAATGAAAATTCCAACCCATAAGCAGGGGACAGTGGGAAGAATTGAGTCAGAAATCAGATTTTAAAAGACTTAAAAAGAAGACAAGTATTATATTGAGAACAATATAGTATGACAAATTAGATTGTCTAAACATAACTGGAAGTGCAGGTAAAGCTTTTGACAGAACCAGCTCCCCCAGTCTTAATAAACAGTACTGCAACATTTAGAATGATTTTGACATCAGTTATTAAAACTTCGCTTTGAACACCTTCAAGGTAGAAATAAACAGCCACAGTCCCTAGGTAGCTTGGGGTATAGTAAACAACTGGCCAGTGATGACCAAATGACACATCCAGAGAGCAGGTATGGAGTTGCACAGGCTCTTACTGGATAAATAGTCATGTGAGGGCTTCTGATGCTTTCAGAATCACCTGGATCAGTGACAGCCGGGGTACGTGTATTTGTTCTTCACAGCTGTGCCCAAGTTGACATTACTATCACTGTGATGAGGGAGGCACCAGGTGTGAGTGTCCCTGGCACAGCACTCTACTTGGGCTTCTCTTGAGGTGGTGCAGTTGATGAAAAAAGAACCACCCTGCTTTTGTCAGGTCTAGCATCCTCGGAGTCTGCCTGTACCCCAGCACATACTTTCCATTTGTCAAATGAGCTGGAGCCTAGAATCAATGGAATTCAGTGGCTTTTGTGTCTTTGTGACCACCACTTTCCTGTCTGAAGTGTGGATAGCTTCTAACCAAGGGCAGCTTCCAAGACAGCCAGGGATTATGAAAGGCTTGGTACTGATTCTTAAACATTTTGAGCTCTATGGATTTTGAGAACTGTATGAAGACCTTTTCCCCAGAAATGTAGATATGTTCTGTTATTGTTAACCATTCACATAGTTATTAAGATACTTGGATGCAGGTTAAGGATCTTTGGTCTATTAAATAATTAGGGTTTTCCCCCAAACAATGTATTTTTGGTACAGATTAGCCCATGATGTAATTAAGATTTCTTTTTAGGCTCTTAAAAAGAAATATTATATCTTTCACAAATCCTCTTTCCAAATAACTCCACCAAGAGCCACTGCTCTTCATGTTCACATGGCTCAGTCACTGAGGGAGCAAGAGAATGATTTCTGGCCTACACACTGGGGTTTGTTTTTTGATGTGTAGACACATTTCTAGATAGTTAGGTACTATTAAAACTATGGAAGCCTAGGCTGATGGGACAATTCAGTGAAGGCTACCAAGAGCTTTAAAGCTTCTCCTAGAACTTTCTTTAACAATGTTTGTCTTACTTCATGGAAGTTATGGAAAGATTTTTATTGTAATTTTCTTTTTTCAAGTTTAAGACTTTCATATATATATATATATATATATATATATATATATATATATATATCTCAAGCTCTGCTCAGGACTCAGATATACATACTAGTCATCCAAAGTTAGTCATTCAACACTTAAAAATCCAATGAAGAAATATCCTGAACTTTCCCCACCATGCAGGTATGTTTTCATCTATAATGCAGCCTTGTAGTCATTTGCAATGGCCAGTGTAACCAAGGGGCCTCTAATTTCTTCTCTTTGGTGGTTCCCTAGCAAGAAAGAGGCATGTTAGGTAATCAAAATAAGTACAACAACAATAATAGTGGCTACTGATAGTTACTTGAGCACCAGATATTATCTCACAAAAGCTTATGAGGTTGGCGCCATTATCATTGTTCTTTTTTTTTTTTTTTACAAGTGGGAAAATTAAGACTCAGAGAGATTAAGTAATTGACCTAAGTGAGATGCTGTGAACAGTAGAACCAGGAGTTCTAAGTACCGTTGTCTGACTGCAAAGCCCTTGTTTCTAACAAATTACCTGGAATGGGAAGTAATTCTGCCTTCCTATAGCTAGCAGCAGCTTCTCACTTCCAGAACCCACAAATAAATAGTTGTGATTCCATCAGCCCCTGTGAATCTCGTATAATCAGTGTAAAAGAGAAAATCAGTATGGGGTTTTAAGGAAGCCTTTAAAAGCAGAAGTGTAATGGGTCTTTCCCATAGCTAGCGAAGTAGCTATTAGATAGATGAGTGACAGTTTCACCCACTTCTGGGCTGGGGCCTGGAGCAGAGTGCAGCGGAGTGGGACTGTGGGACTCAAGAGTGAAGCAGGACTGGGGTCATGGCTGGCACACATTTAGATTGGTGCCAGATGGTGCTCATCTCCACCTTACAGCAGGCAGTACAGACTCTTTTAGCCCAAAGCTGGTTGGCCCAGGTCCATATGTAGCCCAAAGAATTGCACTCTGCTGCTTATGCCTATCTGTGACCTTCCCTCTGCATGGAATCTTGGGCATAGAAACCTGCCCACACCAGTGATCCCATAACAGGGCAAGTCATGACACTGATGAAGTAACACCAGTGCATACACTGAGCTATGATTGTGTGCGTGTGTGTGTGTGTGTGTGTGTGTGTGTAGGTGTGTATTTTAGGGAAGGGTCCATGGGGTGTTCAAGGTCTCACTACTAGATCGGACTTGTAATGATCCGCCTATTTACCCCCTCCCAAGGGCTGGGATTACATGTGCGCGCCACCACGCCCAGTCTCAATTGCTGTCTCAGCACTTGCAGGCACTTTAATCTACTAAGCTATTTGGCCAGCCCTGGGCTGTGATTTTGATGAGACTTCCTCAGTCTAGAGGAAGTTTGGAAGAGGTGAGAGCCAACTGAGAGTTCTTCAGAAATTTCCTTAATACCTGCATATCTTGGCTTCCTGGGCATTACATAGGAATAATAATCCCCTCAAAATTAAAGAGTTGCAGAGAATTTAAGTTTGGAACATCTGGAAATACAGGATTATTGGCCCACATTGGACACTTGACATCTATTAGCTTTTCTACTGCTAGATAACCTCATAAACCAAGTATGTTGGATATGCTGCTTACTCTGTTCATTGCCTCATCAGTGCCTTTTATTAGCTGATTTTTCAGGTAAGGAAAATGAGTCTCACCAAGGTTAAACACTTGCAAAGACAGAAGTCACACTCAGATTTGATGCCTTCTTCCTGCTTTCTTCCTGCAAAGCCTTCCTCTGACTAGTAGCTGCGCTCTGGTCTACTCCCTACACTCCATCCACCTGCTCCTTGCCACGTGCCTGCCTATCGTTTCAGCTGCAGCCTCCCTGTAGTCAGTGAGTCTTGGGCAAGCAGTGGCTCTTCCTATGATCCTGTCCCCACCTTATTTTCGGTAAAGGACTGATTCTAGGGTCCTTCCCCATGCTTCTTTTTGTTTAAATAACTGGGACAAAACCCACTGGAGCCTGAGCCTGTGAATACAGAGAACCATGCATCTCTCTGGCATTTGCATGTTTGAATGATTGACCAGTTTGCAAGCCTTTGAATGGCAGGCACCATGTCTTAGACTGATGTGTTTAGAGCTTTAAATAAGCATGCAAGACTCTTGGGGACCTTGACAAAATACAGACTCTTGTCAGGAAGACTGGAGAGGGGCCTGGATCTTGCATTTCAACACGCTTCCAGTGATGCTAGTGATTTCCATCCAAGGGTCACACTTAGAGCAACAAGGTCCTATATGTCCATCATTTCCTATTGAGATGGCATATTTTATCTGCCCCTCAGTTACACCCGGCTCTCACTTAGAGAGAGCCAGGTCTTAGCAAGACTGGCTGCTTTTTCATTTTGTGATCCCTGAGGCCAGGGCATAGCAGATGTTGTATGAATGAACCACTCTGTCCCACTACAATTTTTGTACACGCAATGTGTAAGCAAATAATAACCAAGTGCACAAGCACAGGTATCCCTAATTTCAGCCATAGATAGTAGACTCGAAAGTCTGAAAACTTCCCTTACTTTCATCACAGTTGTGAAGGATATGGAAGAGAAAGAGTTATTTGATAGTGTGAAGCTCTACATAAGGCCATCAAGCAAACACTGTCAACATGAGGAGGGTGGGTTTGGGGTGGAGGTGGGGGCTGCTTGCTTCAAACAGTGGAAGTCCCTGAAAATGTTCGCCTAGGGTCACAGCCCAGGATTGTGACTGCATCCCAAACTGAAACTCAGGACATGTTAACTCTAACTCCCTCCTCTTGCCCCTCCAGCCACTGGGAAGCAGGGTTCTAATTTAGGCCACTATGAATTTGATTACTCCATGTATTTACTGGAGCAGATTCTCAGTTAAGTTTTATAGTAGTTGACTTTTAATGTTTGGTTTATTTTACTGAGTATAGTGTCTCCAGTCAAGGTTCACCATGTTGTACGTGCATCTGCATTTCCTTCTGACCTATGACCAAAAGACCATGTTTTATCTATATGGTCATTGTGGATGGACACTTGCGTTACTAGATACTATGAATGTTACTGTGGATGTGGACAACAAATATCTGAGATCCTACTTTTATTTTCTTTTGCTTTTTTTTTAAATTCAAGGTTTTATTTTTATCTCTATTTTTTTTAATGTTCCTTTATTTATTTATTTATTTATTTATTTGGCGGGACTGGGGTTCCAACTCAGGACCTTGCACTTGCCAGTCAGGCACTTGTGCCGTAGAGCTATCTCCCCAACCCTCTTTATCTTTATTTTTAATTGTTAACTAATAATGTATTACATAGTAATGGGCAATATGGTATTTTTCTTTATCCATTTTTTAAAAAAATTACTGCACATGCACATACCAATTTCTTGGGTGGAGACCATGGGTTTGAGTTCCTCTTTGCTGTGAAGTCCTAGATCACTGGGGCTGAAAGAAGTTGGGGGCAGCTCTCCAGATTGTCCCAGGAGTGAAAAGAGGCTCTGAAGGTGGCACCTTAGCGGGTGTCATATCTGCCACCATTCTTGATTTGCTAGAGAGGAAAGCGCATCTTTGGATGCTGTCCCACTAAGCTGCTCCTGTTAGCCTTCCAAACTGAAAAACATGAGGTGAGAAGATGAAGCGAAGAATGAGAAATTTTTGCTCATTTATTTTTCTGAAGCTAATCATGCCTACACTTCCTGTTTCCTGTTTGTCAGTGTTTCAAATGCACACGTCCCCCACTGATATCAGAAACTTACAGAACCCCATCCAATGGGCAAGCAGAGTTAGCCAGGATGAAAGACAACTACAGTGTTTACTGGGCATCTCCTCTGGACCTAAGTGTCCATGTTATGCATACTAAATTTAT